>PVLC010028603.1:0-20876 GCA_004027655.1 Graphiurus murinus
CGGTACTGGGGATTGAACTCAGGGGCATTCTATCTCCGAGCTATACCCCCAGCCCTATTTTTTATTCTTTATTTTGAAACCGAGTCTCACTAAGTTGCGGAGTGCCTCACTAGGTAGCTGAGGCTGGCCGCGAACCCAGATCCTCCAGTCTCAGCCTCCCGAATGCTGGGATTACAAGCATGCGCCACCACGCCCGGCTGAGACCTTGTTTCAAAATAAAGAATAAAAAATAGAGCCGGGCATGATGGCTGGCGCACACTTGTAATCCCAGTACTTGGGAGGCTGAGACCGGAGGATCTGGGTTCTCGGCCAGCCTCAGCTACCTAGGTGAGGCATTCTGCAACTTAGTGAGACCTGGTTTCAAAATAAAGAATAAAAATAGGACTGAGGGTGTGGTTCGGAGGTAGAAGGCCCCTAAGTTCAATCCCCAGTACCGCAAAAAAAAGAGAGAGAGAGAATAAAAAATAGTGCTGGGGGTATAGCTTCGAGGTAGAAGGCCCCTTGAGTTCAATCCCCAGTACCGCAAAAAAAAAAAAAAAAAAAAAAAAAAGAAAGAAAGAAATTAAATTGGACTCGGGGTGTAGCTCGAAGAGAGAATGCCTCTGGGTTCAATTCCTAGTACCAATAAATAAATAAATAAATAAATATTTAGAAATAATAAAAATACTAGCTGGGCATGGTGATGCACGCTTCTTGTAATCCCAGTACTTGGGAGGCTAAGACAGTAGGGTCACAAGTTCGTAGCCACCCTCAGCTACTTAGTGAGGCTTTCTGAAACTTACTTAGACCCTGTTTCAAGATAAAGAATTTTTTGTTTTTTAGGTACCGGGGATTGAACTCAGGGGCATTCTACCTCTGAGCTATACCCCCACCCCTATTTTGTATTCTTTATTTTGAAACAGGGTCTCACTAAGTTGCAGAGTGCCTCACTAGGTAGCTGAGGTTGGCTTCGAACCTGGATCCTCCAGTCTCAGCCTCCCAAATGCTGGGATTACAAGTGTGCGCCACCACACCCGGCTAAGATAAAGAATTTAAAAATTGGGCTAGGGATGGAGCTCAGGGGTAGAATGCCCCCAGGTTCAATTCCTAGTACCAAAAAAAAAAAAAAAATAGGGCTGGGGGTGTAGCTTGGAGCTAGATTGCCCCTGGGTTCAGTTCCCAGTACGGAACATAATGCTAGCTCTGTGCCCCTCCCCAGGAATTTGAGACCAGGATAGGTGGTGTCCCTGGGTACCAACTGAGAGCGACTCCAGCCCAAGGCCTAGTGGCCAAGCAGAATGACCAGTGGGAAGGCAGGCTCAGGTCGGCCTGAAGGGCACTGTCCCAGCAATTGTCCTGTGTGTGTCTGTGTCATATATGTCTCTCTGCATCTCTAAAGTTTGCTCCCACCTCTGAGTACCGCTGTTTCTCTGTGTATGCTATCTCTGATCTCTGTGTCCGTTTATTTGTTCAACAAGGGCCTATTAATGTATCAAGGGCCTATTTTAGTGGTTTGTACCAGATTTATACACCGTTAATCACTGGGTTCCCACAGGTGAAACAGTTGAGGCTCCTGGTCTTCTGGGGCCTCGGTGGGGAGACATGACATAAAAAGGAGTCAGAGAGCTGGGTATGGTGGCACTCTTGTAATCCCAGTACTTGGGAGGCTGAGATAGGAGGATTGCAGCTTGGAGGACAGTCTCAGCAAGAAGTGAGACTCTCATCAACCCAGTGAGACCCTGTTTCCAAATAAGAAATAAAATCGGGCTGGGGAGCTGGGCGTGGTGGCGCACGCTTGTAATCCCAGCATTTGGGAGGCTGAGACTGGAGGATCCGGGTTCAAGGCCAGCCTCAGCTACCTAGTGAGGCCCTCCGCAACTTAGTGAGACCCTGTTTCAAAATAAAGAATAAAAAAAAAAAAAATAGGGCTAGGGGTATAGCTCAGAGGTAGAATGCCCCTGAGTTCAATCCCCAGTACCTCAAAAAAAAAAAAAAAAAAAAAAAAAAATCGGGCTGGGGGTGTAGCTCGAAGGTAAAATGCCTCTGGGTTCAATCCCCAGTACAAAAAAAAAGGAGTCAGAGATAGTGTGCTATGTTGCTATGTTTGAGAAGAGCTGGAGTGGGCCAGATGCTACTTTATCTGAGATGGCAGGGACTTTGTCATGCTTACAAGTCTTGAGTGATGCCTGACACACTGAAGGTGTGATGGATTGGTCCAGGAGGTCCTCTCTGGGGAGATAAGTCTTAAACTAAGTCTTCCCAGCCCCTAGGAAGAGTGTTCTTTCTGGGTGGAGGATCCCTGGCCTCTGGCTCTGTCCCGTAGGATGCAGGTTGCTGAGTCTTGTTCCTGTGTATCATCTCTGTGATCTTAGGAGCCTTGGGGCAGGTTTAAACAGGGACCCTCCAGGATCCCTGGAAGTGAAGTCATTGCCCAGCTGATCCACTCTACCAGCCCACTCTGGCCTAACCAGCCCAGCCTGGCCATTCCCCTGGAAACAACCCTCCCCCCAGGGCATCAGTCCTATGACTTCTGGCTCCCTCCCAGAGCAGCGTCCTGCAGCCCGGAAGGAAGTTCTTCACCCTGTTTAACCACAGTCCCTGCTGAGGCAACCCCAGCCCTTTCCTCTCATTCTGCCTTGTGGGCAGAGGGGAGGAGATGGGCCAGCCCTGCAGCAGCAGGTCCTGCCTAGACAGAGAGCCCCGTAAAACCTGACACAGTGAGGGTGACAACCCCCGGCAACCTCAGGGAGGTAAACCTCAAAAGACAGAGAAAATCACTCATCTTAGAAGCCTCTGTTGCATCCATGATCTCTTTTAATCCGTCAACATCCCACTTCAGGAACAGAAACTGCAGCAGGTGCAGAGAGGAAAACAGTGGCAGACCTGGGGCCAGAACCCAGGCCTCTGATAAAACAGTGACAATAACAACTACTGTTTATCATACATTTCCTCTCTGCCAGGTACTACGCTAAAAGTTTGCATATATTTTTCTTTTAATTTTCCGTGCGTGTGTGTGTGTGTGTGTGTGTGTGTGTGTGTGTGTGTGTGAGATTAAACTCAGGGTCATTCTACCTCTGAGCTATACTCCCCAGCCCTATTTTATTTTATTTTATTTTATTTTATTTTATTTTTTTTTTTTTTTTTTTGCGGTACTGGGGATTGAACTCAGGGGCATTCTACCTCCGAGCTACACCCCCAGCCCTATTTTTTTTATTCTTTATTTTGAAACCGAGTCTCACTAAGTTGTGGAGTGCCTCACTAGGTAGCTGAGGCTAGCCGCGAACCCGGATCCTCCGGTCTCAGCCTCCCGAATGCTGGGATTACAAGCGTGCGCCACCACGCCCGGCCCTATTTTATTTTTTATTTGGAAACAGTTTAGCTATGTTGCTGACAGCCTCACTGTTGCTGAGACTGATTTTGGACCTGCCAACCTCCTGACCCAAGTACTGGGATTACAGGTCTGTGCCACCAAGCTTGGCCCCTATTTTCATTTTGGAACAGGGTCTCACTAAATTTCAGAGGACCTCACTAAGTAACTAAGACTGGCTTTGAACCTATGATCCTCCTGTCTCAACCTCCCAAGTATTTTACAGGGGTGTGCCACCGGCCTGGTTTACACATTTTCTTTCATTTTTTGGTGGTACTGTGGTACTGGGGATTGGACTCAGGGGCATTCTGCCTCTGAGCTACACTCCCAGCTCTATTATTTTGAAGTAGGGTCTCACTAAGTTGCTGAGGCTGCTGGGATTCTGGGATCCTCCCATCTCGCTGAGCTCATTTTCTTTAAACCTCATCACAATGCTGTGAGGTGGGTAACATCAAAATCCTCCTTGAGCCAGGTGTGGTGGTGCATGCCTGTAATCCCAGTACTTGGGAGGCAGAGACAGGAGAATTGCAGGTTCAAGGCCAGCAACCATGACCCGGTTTCAAAATAAAAAGGGCTAGGAATGTAGCTCGGGGGTAGAATGCCCTGGGATTCAATCCCCAGTACCCAAAACAAAAACAATTTCTCCTTGTCCTCAGATGAGCGGACTTAGGCACAGTCATTAAGTGACTTGTCCAACGACACCAGCCTAGAGCGCAGGCTGTCTCGCATATTTGGCTAGATTCCTTGGGTCTGAGGTTCCAGAGGAGCGTCCCAGATATCTGTTTTCTAGGGATGTGGGGACACAGGCTTCAGGCTCTTCACACGATGATCCTGAAGCCCACTGTGCCAAGCCAGGGATGAGCAGAAGTGTCCTGGGAGTGCTGCGTGATCCGGTGTCCCCCCTCTGAGTGAGGACGACCTACCTTTCCTCTCCTTCCTGAGGTCTCCAAGTTTCTGCCCTCCATGCCACAAACGAAACAGCTTCTGTCTCCGAGGTGCACTTCACTCTTTAGGGGGCTGATCTGAGTTCTTTCCATTGAGGCATGCTGGGCTGAGTCTGCAGGGCTCACCTGGGGGCACCTGCCATCATCTCCCCTCCTCCCACACCTGTCCCACCCGTGTTACCCTCGCCGAGGTGCGGACCTTCTCCGGAGTTTCTGGCTTCCAACTCTGTCCCCTCCAGTCTGTGTCCACCTGAGCCTGTTTGTCTGTCTTATGGGCTCTGTGGGATGTCCAGGGTGACCTTCAGGGGCAGCTGGAGTTCTAGATAGACATCTGGGCAGGAGATAGAGACTTCAGTCATTAGCATATAGATTTTCTTATAGATATACTTGGAGGAGAGAGGACAGAGGGAGGGAGGGAGGGAGCACAGATTTCTTTCTGGACCCAGAGATCCTCATGCCATCCCAAAGGCACCTCAAGTCAACCTGCCCCAAACTGACCTGTTTCCACACGCACCTGGCTGCTCTGTGTCTAGGCTTCTTGTGTGGGGCTTCTCACCCCTCCACCAGCTACCCACGACCCTCAGCACCGTCCTCAGCCTTCCTCCTCACTCCTTCCTTGATCATTTCCACTGTCTGGTCCCTGCTGTCCCTGAACGCCTCCCTTATCGCTCTCCTCAACGCGGTCACTTCTGGAAACCTTCTCTTCTTCAGCCTTGATGATAGCCCTGAATTGGTTTTCTTCCTCCTAGCTGACCAGCACCAGATCTCCCTGCAGGCCCCCTTCTGGAGTCCCAGTGTGGGGGAATCCTGGCTGTGTCTTTTTTTTTTTTTTTTTTTGCGGTACTGGGGATTGAATCCAGAAGCATTCTACCTCCAAGCTACACCCCTAGTTTTTTATATTTATTTATTTATTTATGGTACTGGGGATTGAACCCAGAGGCATTCTACCTCCAAGCTACACCCCTAGTTTTTTATATTTATTTATTTATTTATGGTACTGGGGATTGAACCCAGAGGCATTCTACCTTCAAGATATGCCCAGAGGCCCCCTCTTTTTTTTGCAGTAGTGGGAATTGAACCCAGAGGCATTCTACCTCCAAGCTACATCCCCAGTCCTATTTTTTTCTTTCTTCTTTCTCTCTCTCTCTCTCTCTCTCTCTCTCTCTCTCTCTCTCTGTGGTACTGGTGATTGAACCCAGGGGCATTCTACCTCCAAGCTATACCCCCAGCCCTATTTTTTTTTATTCTTTATTTTGAAGCCGAGTCTCACTAAGTTGCGGAGTGCCTCACTAGGTAGCTGAGGCTGGCCTCGAACCTGGATCCTCTGGTCTCGGCCTCCCGAATGCTGGGATTACAAGCGTGCGCCACCATGCCCGGCTCTTTCTTTCTTTCTTTCTTTATTTTTGCGGTACTGGAGATTGAACTCAGGGGCATTCTACCTCTGAGCTACACCCCCAGCCCTATTTTGTATTCTTTATTTTGAAACAGGGTCTCACTAAGTTGCAGAGTGCCTCACTAGGTAGCTGAGGCTGGCTGTGAACCCAGATCCTCCAGTCTCAGCCTCCCAAATGCTGGGATTACAAGTGTGCGCCACCACGCCCGGCTCTATTCTTTATTTTGAAACAGGGTCTCACTAAGTTGCAGAGGGCCTCACTAAGTAGCTGAGGCTGGCCTGGAACCCAGATTCTCTGGTCTCAGCCTCCCAAGTACTGGGATTACAAGCGTGCACCACCATGTCTAGCTTCAGTGTCTTCATTTTACACAATGGGCAGAGCGAGGCTCACGAGGGGAAGGAGCTTGTCCAGGGTCATAAAGCTGCAAGGTAGCAGCTCACTATGAAGAAGCTGAATGGGAGCTGGGCGTGGTGGCCCACACTTGTAATCCCAGCATTAGGGAGGCTGAGACCGGAGGATCCGGGTTCACGGCCAGCCTCAGCTACCTAGTGAGGCACTCCAAAACTTAGTGAGACCCTGTTTCAAAATAAAGAATAAAAAACAGGGCTGAGGGTATAGCTTGGAGGTAGAATGTCTCTGAGTTCAATCCCCAGTACCGAAAAAAAAAAAAAGCTGAATGGGAGAGGGGAGGGGAGAGGTTGGAGTTTGAAGGAAGGGGTAGAATTGGGGACTGGACTAGGAGGGAGTTTCCCTTTCGAAGGGACCTTCCCCTAGGAGGGGGATTTTGTTTGGAAAGTTGTAAGCAATACACATTCCACTGGTTTGGTCATTCTTCCTCAAAGGCACCCAGGATCAGAAAAGAAACTGAAAGAAAGAGGTGGGGCAGGGGAGGGGGAAATAGGCTCAGGGCAGCCTAGATAAACTGGGTTGAATTTCTGTTTACTTCATCAAGCCTGGGGAAGGTAAGCAGGTGAGCTGGGAGCACAAGCCTCTTTGCTGTTGGGGAAACTGAGCCCCAGAGAGATAGCTCTAATGGGTCCGATCCAGTTCTTGCACCCAATGCCACCCCCACCCTACCCTGGGGGGGGGGGAGGAGGGAAGGGAAGGGGAGGAGAGCAGAGGGGAGGGGAAGGGAAAAAGAAAAGTTCTGGGTGCTTTAAATTCTGAAAGGGAATTTTCAGAATTCTTGTCCTTGCAGAGGGGTGTGTGTGTGTGTGTGTGTGTGTGTGTGTGTGTGTGTGAGACTAGGGATTGAATCTAGGGTCATTCTACCTCCGAGCTATAATCCCAGCCCTATCTTATATTTTATTTTGAAACAGGGTCTCACTAAGTAGCTGAACTGGTCATGAACCTGCGATCCTCCTGTCTCAGCCTCCCAAGTACTGGGATTACAAGCGTGTGTGCACCACCACACCCAGCCTGTCCTTGTGATGTGATGACTATTTGGATAGTGGATCCCAGTGAAGGTCCCTGAGGTGGCCCAGGGTCCATACCAGGGTTCAAGCCCACAGTTGGCAGGGAGGCTGTGGACGACCAAGCCAGAACCCAGTGAGCCCAGGAGCCCAGGCCCATGAGAAGCAGCCCCGGTTCTGAGGGGGTCCTGGGAGTGGAGCCCAGGGCGTCCTGCTGCTCCTTCAGCCCCCTGCACTCTTCTGGTTGCCTCCATCTGAGCCCAGGGCCACCAGGACCCCAGAGCTCCTGGAACCCCCTCCTTTCCTCCTGCTCACCTCAACACTCACTGGGCTTCAGTTTCCTGCTCTGTGAACAGGAGCAATGATGGTGCACCTCACCAGGGCCTCAGCTAATATAAGCAAAGCAGTCAGCTCGGCATACAGTAAACACATGATCAATGCTTGGAGCCATGAGCATTAGTACTGTTGGTCCTTCCTGCCTTTCTACAAGTCTCCCCAGGCTCAGGGATCCCCATGATCCTGCACTCTGGGGTTCTTCCCGCCCCAATCTGCTGGCTCCTTCCTCTCCTGCTGCCCCACCGATGCAGTGCTCCCGCTGCCTGGGACTTCCTGGGTGACCTCATGCACCACTTGGCATGCACCACTCTCTTATTGGGAGTGACCAGAGACCCAGATTTCCTGGGGTCAGTCCTGACGTAAAACCTCTTGTTGGACATGGTGGTGAACGCCTGTAATCCCAGCAACTTGGGAAGCTGAGGCAGGAAGATTGCAAGTTTGAGGCCAGCCTGGGCAATTTAATGAGACCCTGTCCCAAAATTAAAAGTGCTGGGGGTGTAGTTCAGTGGTAGAGCATCCCTGGGTTTAATCCCCAATACTGAAGAACAAAACAAACCTGTCTCTTGTCCCTGTACAGTCACTAGCCAGCTTTGGGCATTGTCCTTTGGCTCAGGAAATGTGATCAGATGTATGTAGAAGCATATAGACTTCAGGCTGCCTCCCGATGTCTCCCTGACGTCCCCCTGCATGTTCTCTGGACACCTCAACAAGGCAAGACTCAGCAACTCCCCCCAAGCTCTTTTTCCCTTAGATGTGCTGTCTCAGTCAATGGATCTGCTTCATCAGCTGTCGCCCAAAACAGAAAAGTAGGCAGCAGCAGCATCACTCCCCCGTCCCCAGTGTCTCTGCACCCAGCCAGCCACTGAATCCTAGGATCGCCTCTCCCAAACTTTGCTCCAGACCAGGACCTTCCCTCCACCCCCACTTGCACACAGACCATTCCACTGCTACTCCTGCTCCATGGGCCCCCTCCTCCATGCAGCCCACAGAGCCTTCATCTAATGCTGCAGTTGGCTTTCTTCCCCCCTTCAAACATTGTCTATCTCTTTTATTTTTTAATTAATTATTTATTTATTTATTTATTTATTTATTTTTGCGGTACTGGGGATTGAACTCAGGGGCATTCTACCTACGAGCTATACCCCCAGCCCTATTTTTTTTTTTTTTTTTTTGCGGTACTGGGGATTGAACTCAGGGGCATTCTACCTCCGAGCTACACCCCCAGTCCCCCAGCCCTATTTTTTTATTCTTTATTTTGAAACAGGGTCTCACTAAGTTGCGGAGTGCCTCACTAGGTAGCTGAGGCTGGCTGCGAACCCGGATCCTCCGGTCTCAGCCTCCCGAATGCTGGGATTACAAGTGTGCGCCACCACGCCCGGCTGCTCCCAGCCCTATTTTTTATTCTTATTTTGAAACCGAGTCTCACTAAGTTGCGGAGTGCCTCACTAGGTAGCTGAGGCTGGCCAAGAACCCGGATCCTCTGGTCTCAGCCTCCCGAATGCTGGGATTACAAGCGTGAGCCACCACGCCCGGCTATATTTTTTATTTTTTATTATTCAGCACGGATTTTTTATACATTTCTTGAGTACAACAGGGTTACATATACATTTACAACATTATCAATCATTGTCAGAGCACAATTAGCACCACTTCTTCGTTTTCCACGTATACCCCACATTCCTAACATAGCCTGGTCAAGTAAACTTTCTAGAGTCATAAAACCATAAACCTTTAGAGTCATATATTTACTTTCTAAGAATTAGGAGGGTCTTTCATCTACGCATCCTAGGAGCAATCTCCAGACTTCAAGACGCCAAAGTAGCCATAGCAGAAGAATCAGTATAATTACTCATATATGCGGATAGCAACTGCCAGGGGGGAGAGGGTCCAGCTGGGCTTCCACAACTCCCCCATTCTTATTTTAAAATTCACGAAGGACTGTGCCTGTCTTAGGTTGTTTCCTACCAGGTACTTAATCTTACCCGTCGTGGGGTCTCGATGAGTCATTCAACGAGTGCCTATCTCTTCTGCTAGATGCTAAGTCCCTGAGGGCTGGGACCCAGCATGACTCACCGTCATGAGCAGAAAGAGGGACTCCAGTCAGACTTTGTGACTATGCACAGGAGGCCCACCCTCTCACTGTACACCTGGGCAAACTGAGGCCAAAGAAGAGAGAGGACCCGCTGGCAGAGACAGACCAGGAGGAGGCAGGCCTGGGCCTGAACTGAGATCTCCAGCTGGAGGACCTCCTGAGCTGGAGGTCTCCAGCTCATGTCCTCTGGAGGACATGGGGATGCTGGGGCTGGGAACTGGTCTTTACCAAGTCCCATTCCCCCAGGGCCTCTGGAGGGACCTAGCCCCGATGTCTCTTCCCACCTCCTGGCCTTTACATGCGAAAATTCTCCACAAGGAGCCCATCCCTCCACCTGTGACTAGATATGGCTCACCTGGTCTCTAATCTGATCCCTGCCAGTGGGCCTCGGGGCCCTAGAGGCCTCAAAGTACAGCCTCCTTTAGGGGGCAGTGTTTTTTTGTTTTTGTTTTTGTTTTTTTCCTGTCCTCCCACCTCAGCCTTGCCTCGCCTCTCCAGAAGCCCCAGGTTTCTGCCAGGGAATTCATTCCCCAGGGCCAGGAGCTGAGCCTGACCAGGGACCAATGGGGATGTGTGAACATGGAGTCTGGGGTCCCTGTAGCTTCCCTCCCCCTGTCCTCCCCACTCCTCCTTTGCCTTTCATGCCGTGTTGGTAAAGGCCCACATCTTAAAGGTGGCTACCAGCATAGCCTCCGTGGCCCACTGAGGCACACACAGCCCCACGAGAACATTCCCAGGTATTTTCCCACCCAGCCATATACACTCATGGTCACACACTCAATCACAGTCAGACACAGTCACCAACACAGTCTCAAGGAAAGACAGGCACACACCCAGAAAGTCTGAGAGAGTCACCATGTGTCACCAAGGCTCTCTTACCCTTGAAGACACAGAACCTAAGATGCAGACTCCCACAACCACACAGGTACATACCTGGTCACTCACACACACACACACACACACACACACACACACACACACACACACACACAGATACAGAGCACTACACAGTTACACACAGAGAAACAGACGCAAGCAGTTACACACAGACTCCCGGAGACGCAGAACAATGGACGCATTGTCTGGGTTGGCAGCAGCTGGGGAGGAAGGAGCTGCAGTGTGGACGGAGGAGGCCATGGGGGTTGCTGTACACCCCAAAGCATCCTAAGCCTCTTCCCTTTTCCAGAAGTCAAATTCTGCTGGATTTGCTGAGGGGTTGGGCCCCCAGGCTCCTGAGATGTCTGGTGGGCATGCAAGGTCTCCCCTGTGGACCAGGCTCTCTCTGGGGCTCTGGGCACACGGTCTTTTAGCCCCGATACTCCCCTCCACTCCTGGGGTCCTCTGGGAGATTTGACTCTCATTCCCACCAGGCAGCCCCTGGAGATCTGGAGCCTTGCGATCTGCTCTTAACCTCTGACCCCAACCCCTTCAAGACTCACACACCCTCCTGAGCACTGCCAGCCGGTGCGGGCAGCGCCTGGCAGCATTGTGGGTTTCCTATTGTGGCCGAGACAGAGAGCAGGTCACGATGTCCATTCCTAAGTGGTAGCGCGTGGAGGAGTCGCTGTACAGTCAGTGAGCTGCAGTAGGGACATGGTGCTCTCTCTGTCCCAAAACTAGCTCTTCTTGCTTCTTACTTCCAGGCAGCCCCAGATCCCAACAGGAAATTCTTCCAGGGGTTTTTAGCCTCCAGTCCAGATCTCTTCAAACCTGTTCTCACCTCTCGTTACTGGCAGCTACTGTGTGCCCTTGAGCATGTTACTTTCCAATTCTGAACCTCAGTGTTCCCACCTGTAATAGGAGGGGGGTGGGCTAATGAAGCTGAGAGTATTCTATAGTCTCAGGACTGGGTGGGGATGAAGGATACAGGAGTGAATGCAGAATGTGGAAGCCACCTGAGTCCTCTCCGCCCTTCTGTGGTTAGAATTGTGGGGAGTTCCCAATTTCTCAGGCCCTGGGGTGTCCCCACACCTCACAGCCTCCGGCCTCCCAGGAGGCCTTACCCGTAAGAAGGAAGGAGGGACCTGCTGGGCCAGCCGCTCAGGACACAGCCTTGCTTTTGCAATACTGCTTCCTCTGGCCCCCATCCCTTTCCTCCAGGGGGCTGAGGGCAGGCAGCCAGAAACACACAGAAACACACGTCCTGGCCGCCCAGGACTCTGGAGTTCCCACTGGCCTATCCAAGCCAGGGGAAGGAGAAGTGGAAGGAGAACAAGGTCACCCCACCCTACCCCTGCCTCCAGGCTCCTCTCTCAGGCAGAGTGGGAGGCTCTTGCAGGCATGGAGGGAGACTTGGTGGCATCCCATCCCTCCCTTTCAGAAACTGGAGTGTTTAACGTTTGTTGAGTCCCTCATTGGGTTTCTGGGGCCGTTATGGGGAGCGCTGATGTAGGGGAACAGATTGGGGAAGGGGGATACCAAACTCAAGTCAGACATTATTTCATTGTCTCTGAGCCTCGGGCCCCTCAGCTTTCAAAGTGAGATGGAGATGCCTGTCAAGGTCACAGAACCCCTCGGATGGACTCTGTAGTGGGTCCAGGCTGAGGGCAGGACTGTAAGCGAACGCCTGTCCCAGCTCAGGATGACTGACCACAAGAACTGAGCGGAGGGATGATGGACGGGGCCTCACCAGTCTGGCCACAGTGACCCCACATTAGGTCAGTCTTCCACCTCCAGGGCTGGCAGCAGCAGGCAGGAAAGTGGGTGGGACCTCTGATGGTCTCCAGGCCTGAGGGGGCGCAGAACCCTGAGCTGGGCCCTGCGGCTGCTATGACTGCATTTTCTGGAGCGTAACTCAGGACCAGCCGTCCGACGAGTCTGGGCATGTGAGCCCTTCGAAGAGTTCAAGGGGATACTGACAGGGGCTGCCAGGCCAGGACCAAGGCGATGGGGCCCTTCACGGTGCGGGGCGCCCACCTTGAGGGAGAGGCAGTGAGGGGAGGGAATGATTGCTCGCTCCCCTTTTTTTGAAGCCCCCCTCCTCGTCCAGCTCATTAGAGAACCGGTGCCTCTTCTTCCCACGCTGGTCTCTACTTGCTCCGGGTAGTCGGGAGGGATGGGGGGCCCAGACCTCCAGCATCGCCCACTGCTCAAGTGGGGCCCGCGACCCGACCCCGCCTCCGCCCCTCGATTGGGTGCTCATTTAAATGTCCGGCCCCGCCCCAAGCTCTGGGAGCATATATATAGGCGGCTCGGCGGGCGGCGGGCGGCATTCTGGCGCGGAGCGCGGCGGCGGCGGAGGGCGCAGCTAGCGGGTCGGCCGCGGAGCGGGGGTGCAGCTCGGTTTCCCCCCGACACCCCTCCCCCTCAGGCGCCAGCCCCACCCCTCCGCCCGCCGGGCCGACCCCGCCGAACTATCCCCTGCGGCGCGAGCCCGGGGCGGCTCCGGGCGCCCCCAGCAGACCCCCCATTATGGGCAGCCAGAGCTCCAAGGCTCCCCGGGGCGACGTGACCGCCGAGGAGGCAGCAGGCGCTTCCCCCGCGAAGGCCAACGGACAGGTGGGTGCTCCGGCACGCCGGCCCCGGCCCCTCCTCCGCGCCTCGCCCCCTCCCGGGCCCTGGGCCGGGGCCGCGCGCTTTGTCCGGCCCGGGACACGCGGCGCCCCCTCCCCCGCCCGGTCCCTTTGTTCTCGGCGCCGCAGCCCCCGCCGGCGAAGCGAGGGGAGGGGCGGGCAGGGGGCGCCGGCCGGGCCCCGCCGCCTTCTTTGTTCGCGGCCTCGGCCCCCGGCGCTGCCCCCCGGCCGCCCCGAGGGCCGCGCGGGGAACAAAGGCGCTGCTGGGCCGCGCCGAGGGGGCGCCCGGGGGCCGCGGGGCGGGTGCTGGCGGGGAGGGCGCTCCACTCGCCCATCCCACCTCGGTGGCCCGCGGGCCTTTTGGGGAGGGGGAGCAGAGATATGGGGAGAACCTAGGGTGGGTGGGGGCCGTTTACACAAAGCAGGAGGCTGGGAAAATAGGCCGTCCAGGTGGAGCGAGGCAGCGCCCCGGGGCGGCTTCCCGCCCAATATCGCCCTGCTGGGCTCGCCCGCTGGCCCGGGATCCGCGGCCCGGAGCGGTTCCGCGCGGAATAGAGAGCGCGCCCCGGGGGAGGAGGGTGGGGGTCCCGGGACCCCAGCGCCTCCTGCCGGCCGCGGCCTCCGCTGCCGTCCCAGCCAGTCAGTGAGGGGCAAGGGTGATGTTTGACGGGATCCTGGGTGTGGGGTGAGGCCAAAGCCAGACTTTGGGGTTGCAGTGGCCCTGAGTGGTGGTCCCCGTAGCCTGGAAAGGGGCCAGAATCGGGCTGGGGGAGGGGAAGAAGAGCCCTAGCCCTCACTGCTGTCTCCTCTGCCCTGCAGGAGAATGGCCACGTGAAAAGCAATGGAGATTTATCCCCCAAGGGTGAAGGGGAGTCGCCCCCCGTGAACGGAACAGATGAGGCAGCTGGGGCCACTGGTGATGCCATCGAACCAGCACCCGCTAACCAGGGAGCTGAGGCTAAGGGGGAAGGTCCCCCAAAGGAGACCCCCAAGAAGAAGAAGAAATTCTCTTTCAAGAAGCCTTTCAAATTGAGCGGCCTGTCCTTCAAGAGAAATCGGAAGGAGGGTGGGGGTGATTCTTCTGCCTCCTCACCCACAGAGGAAGAGCAGGAGCAGGGGGAGATCAGTGCCTGCAGCGAGGAGGGCACTGCCCAGGAAGGGAAGGCCGTTGCCACCCCGGAGAGCCAGGAGCCCCAGGCCAAGGGGGCAGAGGCTAGTGCTGCCTCCAAGGGAGGAGACACAGAAGACGAGGCAGGGCCCCAGGCTGCAGAGCCATCCACTCCCTTGGGGCCGGAGAGTGGCCCTGCATCAGCCAGCGTTGAGCAGAATGAGTAGCTGGGTGGGGACAGGTGGTGGCCTCTAAGCTGCAAAAACTGTGCTGTCCTTGTGAGGTCACTGCCTGGATTTGGTGCCCTGGCTGCCTTCCTGTGCCCAGAAAGGAAGGGGCTTGTTGCCCCCTCCCAGCCACGATCCCTCTCCACTCCTCTCCCTCCTGTGGATTCTCCCATCAGCCACCTGGTCCTCCTCAGGCCAGTTGAAGATGGTTCCTTACATTTTCCCAAGTTAGGTTAGTGATGTGAAATGCTCCTGTCCCTATCTCCTTCCCTGTCCCCACCCTTGCAGAAGGCAATTGCTGGTTTTCTCCCCCAATTCTTTTCCAAGTAGCTTTTGTTTATCCTGCTCCCCAAATCCCTGAGCCAGAAGAGGGGTGCTTATACTCCCAAACCCTGAGTGTCCAGCCTTCCCCCTGTTAAGTTTTTAGTCTCTTGTGCTGTGCCTAGTGGCACCTGGACTGGGGAGGACACTGCCCCGTCTAGGTTTTTATAAATGTCTTATTCAAGTTCCAACCTCCAGCTTGTGAATCGACTGTGTCTTTTTTGACTTGGTAAGCAAGTATTAGGCTTTGGGGTGGGAGGGAGGTCTGTAATGTGAAACAACTTCTTGTTGTCTTTTTTTCTCCCGTTGTTGTAAATAACTTTTAATGGCCAAACCCCAGATTTGTACTTTTTTTTTTTTCTAATTGCTAAAACCACTCTCTTCCACCTGGTTTTACTGTAACATTTGGAAAAGGAATAAATGTTGTCCCTTTAGTGGTGCTTTAATGAGTGGTCTTCTGGGGGTGAGGAGAATGTTGGAAACCACAAGGAAAGGATTAAGACAGGTAAGTTCATGGCTTTTTGTGTGTGGAGGGGTTACTCAAAAAAGCACCAAAAAGACAGGGAAGTAGAGGTGAAATCAACCCAGGGATACTGCTAGGAAACAAGCTCAAGAAGATATAGAAATGTACCATTTTATTACAAAGAGTCTCACAAAAATGAAAATAGTATCTCAGAAAGGAAGCTAACTACCAACCTCCACCTGCAGAACTGGGGGAAGACAGTGCATTTCTTGGCTCCTTAAGGCCAATGGGAAGGTATGAGAACACAACCTAAAAATGGCTATTACTTAAGGAGACTGAAGAAAATGGAGTTCTTGAAGACCCAGCCACCCCTTCTACAATGCTTAGTAAGGGCACCTTTCCAAAGCTACTAAACAAGCCCTTGGCACTTCAGGATTTTGTTTTAGGGCTGAATCCCTTCCACCCACAGCTGCACCCTTTATGGTTCAAAACAGACTTTGGGGAGAAAGGGGGGCAGGGCATCTGCTGGGAGAGTCCCCCAGCACAGCTGCCCTGGGCTCAGGGTCCTTGTGCAGATCTATTCCCCAGGGACATTTATATTTAATATATTTTTATATAAATACAGAGAGAAATAGAAAATATAAAAATCTGAGGGATTGGAGGAGCAAAGTGGAGAACCTGGCAAGAAGCCAGAGCCGGAGAGATCTGTTCAGGCCAACTTGACCTCCTCTTTGACCCTGTGGAGAAAGCAGAGACTGGCATGAGACAGCCCACCCAGGAGGCCTGGAGACAAAGTGTGGACACAATGACTTCCACAGGACCCCGGCTGCCCAGGTGACTGCTGGGGGCTGGGGCTTCCTAGCTCTGCCTAGGACTGCAGAGACGGACAGACTGGTCCCTGAAAGAGGCCTTTGTAGGCTGGACCAGCTGTCCCTGCGCCTTCCCTCTCAAGAGTGGTGGGACAAAGGGGCTGATGCTCCAATGCCAGGGAGATGGCTGACAGCTTCTTCCTCACCCTTTGGCTTCTGGCTTCTCCTCCTTGGTTTTCTCCTCTTCTGTGACTTCTAGAACATAAGAATGCAGGGATGGCCAAGGGCAGCCTCTCTGGAAAGACCCAGGGGGTCTTCTACCCTGAAACCCCTTCTCCAATACTACAGCTCACTGGACATAGAAAAGAGAAAAGCCCATCCCAGGTCCTCCCAGTGAACCCTGTGGAAAACAAACAGGTTGGACCGGTTTCCCAGCTTGCTAGAGCCAGAACCCAGTGGGTGGAGGCAGCCCCCTGGGAAAGCGGGGTGAACTGCTGGGAAAAGGGCTTGGGTGGTATGTGAGAGCCAGGCTCAATCAGCCAGGAGACTGTTTTGTGGGCCCTGCCACTCACTTCTGGGAGCCACTGCAAGGCCTAAGGAGCTGAGCCCTACAAGAGCTGGCAGAGCCTGAGTCTACTCCCTCTTGGTGCCCTACGTAAATAGCTTTCTCCAGGGCTTGGGGGCTCAAGACCCAAGTCCTAGCCCACACAAACCCACCTTTCTTCTCTTCTGGGTCTTTCTCTTTTTCATCCTCTGTTTTGACTCTCTTGGCTTTTTTGAAGTTGGAAGAGTTCTTGCGGCCACCCTCTCCCTCCTCATCTGAGTCGGAGAACTCTTCCTCACATGCGATTCGTTTGTCAGAAGAACAGACTGGGAGGCAGTGAATGGAAAGCATGGGTGAGAGGGCAGGGGGCTGTTTATCTCTGTGCTCCCCTGTGTTCCCTCTAAGAGAAAACAGGGAAAGGGATCAAGAGAAGGAAAAGGGAGGACTGGGGCTTCCTAACTTGTTACTATAGGCAGTGGAATTTGACACTTAGGTCTCCACAGGTGGGAAGCCTGGGGAAAATGAGCCAGGAAAAAGTGGAGGGAAATCAAGCAGCCAGCTGAGTGGGAAGGTACAGGCCCTGGCTCTAGGTCTTACTCGAAATGCGCTTGTCAGGGTCTTCCTCATCCTCATCGCCACTCTCCTCTGGAATGGCATCCTCAGGAATGGCCTGCATTTGGACCCCGGGCGCATGGGGCAGCATTCTCAGGTTCTCAAAGAGCCGCTGTCTGTGGCCAACGGGAGAAAGGGTAGCTGGGCACTGGGTAGGGACAAACCAGAGCTGGGAATGCTCAGGCAAGGGCCAACCAGGGAGTATACTCACTTGATCTTCTCCAGGTACTCATTCGTGTTCTGGTTAGTCATATTGGACGGGCTGATGTGAAGCTTGAAATCTGGTCCAAAGTACTCAAAGTAGTCATTGTATGGAAGCTCTGGGGCAGGAGAGAAGGGTCAGAAACCTAGCAACCATGGGAGCCTGAGAAAAGCATTTGCAGGTTTCTCTGGGTCTGTTTACCCATCTATGAAAGACAGACTGCCTCCCAGACAGGATGTGACTTGGGTGCCCATGAGACTTTAATCCCTTTTGGGGCTGGGGATTGAACCCAGGGGTGTTCTACCTCTGAGTCATACTCCCAGCCTATTTTATTTTGAAACAGGGGCCTCTCTTTAAGTTTCAGAGGCTGACCTTAAACCCTACTATCTTCCTCAGCCTCCCAAATACTGGCATTACTGGTATGCACCACCATGCCTGGCTTCAATTTTAATCTCTCTCTTTTTTTTGGTGGTGGTGGGGAGGACTGGGGATTGAACCCAGGAGCATTCTGCCTCGGAGCTACACTCTCAGCCCTATTTTTTAGTCTTTATTTTGAAACAGGGTCTCACTAAGTTGTGGACTGCCTCACTAAGTAGCGGAGGCTGGCTGCAAACCCGGATCCTCTGGTCTCAGCCTCCCAAGTACTGGGATTACAAGCATGGGCCACCACGCCCAGCTCGATTTTAATCTTTTTAATACCATTCTCCAGTGTCCACACTAGGAGGGGAAGCCCGAGCCCCTGGCTTAGGACACTCAGCAATGCTCATTATGAGCACTCCTTCACTCATATACACAGAAATTCCAAAGCTGCAAATAATCACTGACAATTTTGTCCAGACCCAAAACAGGAGGGGATAGTCAAAAAGGACTAGAAAAAAGCAGATGGCTGTGGTCTGTGGACTACAAGAGGATAGGCAGGAGACTCAACTACTAGCATCAGAGGAGTCCTGGGACCAAAGGGGAAGCGGCTGCTAAGCCCTGCCCTGCCCAGCCCAACCTGGCTTCCTGGAGCCATTACCATTAGGGATCTCTGTGTCCAAGGCCACAGCAGTTTCATAGGTCCAGCACCGGGCGACATTACGAATGGTGTAACCACCTCCTCCCAGCATCAGCATAGGCAGGTTGAAGCTCTTGACAAATTCCACACACTTGGCATGCCCTTTGGAGGGAAAAAGGGTGCTGGGTCACAGAAGCACCCAGCAGGACCCTGCCCACCCCTGCTTGTGCTACCTGGTCTCACCTTTGATGGTTAGATTGAAGCAACCTAACCGATCCCCAGACAGGGAGTCTGAGCCACACTGTAAGACCACCGCACTAGGCTGGAACATCTCCATGACTTTGGACATGACCTAAAAGGACACATCCTGGTCACCAACCTCAAGAAAAGCTATGCAAGGTTCAGGTGTGGAAAGGGTGGGTGCAGCACTTTTTTTTTTTTCTTTGCAGTGCTGGGGATTGAATCCAGGGGCACTCTACCTCGGAGGAACACCCCCAACCCTATTTTTTTTTGCAGTACTGGGGATTGAACTCAGGGGCATTCTAGCTTTGAGCTATACCCCCAGCCCTATTTTTTATTCTTTATTTTGAAACAGGGTCTCACTAAGTTGTGGAGTGTCTCACTAGGTAGCTGAGGCTGGCTGCGAACCCAGATCCTCAGGTCTCAGCCTCCCAATGCTGGGATCACAAGCGTGCACCACCACGCCCGGTTCACCCCAGCCCTATTTTTGATTATTTTGAAACAGGATCTAACTCAGTAGCTGAGGCTGGCCATGAATCTGTGATCCTCCTGTATCAGCCTCCCAAGTACAGGGATTACAAGTGTGGGCCACCACGCCCAGCTCTGCAGGGCTTCTTTCTGTTCCTTACCACCTACTCCTACCCTTCCGCTTTCCTTCATGCTGTGTGATAAAGAAAAAGGAGTTTTCCAGTTTGAAAGGATCTGTAAGACACAGCTAGCTTTAATAACTGAACCTAGAATGGTTCCTTGTCAGCACCATAATCTTTCCCTTCTTTCAATGCCCCAGCTCCAGTGCCACTTCCTTTAGGAAGTTTCCATCTGCTCTACTCACTTGGTCCTACAGACTTTCTTTTTTCTTTTTTTTTGCGGTGCTGGGGATTGGAACTCAGGGGCATTCTACCTCCCAGCTACACCCAGCCCTATTTTTTATTCTTTATTTTGAAACCAAGCTCATTAAGTTGCAGAGTGCCTCACTAGGTAGCTGAGGCTGGCCGTGAACCCGGATCCTCCAGTCTCAGCCTCCCAAATGCTGGGATTACAAGCGCGCACCACCACACCTGGCGGGTCCTACAGACTTTCATTGAGCCTTACACTGCAAGGAGGCACTTTACTTTTGTCTATCTTTTTTTTTTTTTTTTTTTTTTTTTTTTTTTTTTTTTTTTTTTTTTGCGGTCCTGGGGATTGAACCCCTTCGAACTACACCCCCAGCTTGATTTTATTATTTATTTGGAAACAGGGTCTTGCTAGGTTGATGAGAGTCTCTACTTACTGAGGCTGTCCTCAAACCTGTTATCTTCCTGTCTCAACCTCTCAAGTACCGGGGTTACAGGCGTGCACCACCACACCCAGCTCCTTTTATATCTTTTTTTTGTGTGTGTGTGTGGGGGGATTGAACCCAGGGACATTCTACCTCTGAGCTATACCCCCAAGCCTATTTTTTTACTCTTTATTTTGAAACAGGGTCTCACTAACTTGCCCAGGGCCTCACTAAGTAGCTGAGGCTGGCCATGAACCCGGATCCTCCATCCCAGCCTCCCAAGTACTGGGATTACAAGCATGGGCCACCATGCCTACCTTCCTTTTATATCTTAAACTCACAACTAGAGCCTAATGTTACTGAAAATAGAGGCCTTAACTCAGGCTTCTTTTTTTTTTTGCGGTACTGGGGATTGAACTCAGGGGCATTCTACCTCTGAGCTACACCCCCAGACCTATTTTTTTATTCTTTATTTTGAAACCAAGTCTCACCTAGTGAAGCGGAGTGCTTCACTAGGTAGCTGAGGCTGGCCGCGAACCCGGATCCTCCGGTCTCAGCCTCCCGAATGCTGGGATTACAAGCGTGCGCCACCACGCCCGGCTTAACTCAGGCTTCTTGGTCACCATCATTAGACACAATGTAGGTTGTTTGCTACAAACTTGTTTGCTGAGTGATTATCAGACCTCATTAGGATAGTACTTTAGTAACAGTTTCTAACACCTTATAAGTGAAGCCTTAACTCTTCAGTATAGCATAGCAATCAAGGCTTCTTTTTTTTTTGGGTGGTACTGGAGATTGAACCCGGGGCATTCAACTTCTGAGTTACACCCCCAGCACTATTTTTTATTCTTTATTTTGAAACAGGGTCTCACTAAGTTTCGGAGGGCCTCACTAAGTAGCTGAGGTTGGCCATGAACCCAGATCCTCCTGTCTCAGCCTCCCAAGTACTGGGATTACAAGGGTGCGCTGTCATGCCTCTCTCAAGGCTTCTTTTGGGGTGTGTGTGTGTGTGTGTGTGTGTGTGTGTGTGTGTGTGTGTGTGTGTGTGTGTTTGAGATA
>PVLC010028604.1:0-20885 GCA_004027655.1 Graphiurus murinus
GTCTCTGTTTTCCTTGCCCATAAAATGGGCAACATAACATGTCTCAGGCATGTTATGAAGTTTGAGTGAGATAATAATAGGTTGAGTATCCCTCATCCAAAACTCTTGGGACCAGAAATATTTCAGGTTCTAGATTTTGTTCTGATTTTGCAATATTTGTATAGAAATGAAATATCTTAGGGAATGGGACCCAAATCCAAATATTAATTTATTAATTCAATTATATTCCATATATACCTTGTACATCTAGCCCAAAGGTAATTTCTCTTTTCTCTCTCTCTCTCTCTCTCTCTCTCTCTCTCTCTCTCTCTCACACACACACACACACACACATACACACACACACACACACACACACACACACACACACACACTACATTGCTGAGGCTCTCATCAAACCTGTGATCCTCTTGTCTTTCAGCCTCCTACGTAGTGGGATTACAGGCATGTGCATGTTTTCAGTGCACCTGTGTTTTGACTGTGACCTGTCACATGGGAATAATGTAAGGAATTCAGTCTTTACGTTGCTTATATTATCTCTCATTTAAATGTGGATGTGTCATGGGAATGTATATCATCTGCTCTTTCTCCTGTATTTAGTTTTTCATGCATTTATTCTGCCTCTGACATTAAAGTATCAAATCCTAAAAGGTAGAGATTATCCTCTATCTGCTAATACACCTAGCACATCACTCCATCAATGGGACTGGGGGAGATGCTCAATAGGTCATATTTTATGATGATGCTTCTGAGTCCTACTATGCTTTCAAACTATCTTGTCCTAAATAAACAGAAGAGTCAAGGGAAGAAGAAAAATAATAATACAGATATATATTTGTTCTGTCTAAGAGAGATCCAAGTACTCAACCCAGGAAAAATAGAAGCAGTTGACTTACTAGAGTTATGTGATAATGTGATTTTACTCTTTGTTTAAAAAAGTGGAATTATTATTATAGTGTTTATACAATATCATAATGATTTAAAAAGTCTAAGGCTACTCTTAACATAGAAGAGCTAGTAAATTTGTTCCGTAACTTTAATATAATTAGAGAGTTGCTTTATACAAGGGGAAAATGTGTGTTCTCTTTCCATCTTGAGCTCCCATAATTCACTGTATTATTGGTCAAAGAAAAAAACCAGATCCTTACCTGAGATTTTGAGCTCATTTCCCAATTATGCTTAGGATTCAAGACAGAGGCACTGAGGCGATACAATCTCCAAGTGCTGTCAAAACAAAACAGAGGCATACAAAGCTATTACTAAACACTTCTTGATCATGACCTCAATTTCCTACCAGATGCAGGCTCCCTCAATCTCCATGGTGAAAGTTCTCAGGAACGGAGGCTTCACATTCCATTCCAAAATGAAAGAGATGGAATATTTGCTTTTGTGGAAAAAAAGATCCAGCAGTATTAGTCACCTCTCTGGACAGATGGAAAGAATGTTCCAAGGCCTATAAATTAGATTACAATGACGATCGTAGGTCAGCAAGTGTCCTGCAAGGTGAGTCAGCCCATGAGGTGGTTGCTCAGTTGTCTCCATCTAATCTAGGGAACTCAAGTGGAAGTGGGGTTGGTATTTTTCTGGCAGAGCTGCCATTTTTAGTGTTGGGGGGACCCAGAAAGAAGGAAGTGGGAAAATGTGGTTAGACAAGTTTATTTCATGTCTGGGGAAGATAGGGCAGGGGTGAGGTGGGTGGGTAGGAGCCGGCAGGAAATGAGGCTGGCTTGCATCTTCTTGCTCCTGTGCTAACAATTCCTTTTTTTTTTTTCAGACTATGCAATAAGTAAAAGGGTAGGCAAAATGTATGGGCGCAAAAGCTCTGGAGGCGGATACCTGAGGTTTAATATCCCCAAGGGAAAGAGAGAAGACAGTCTTTGCAAGGATAGAATGACTACTTTTATTAAACTGTGAGGCAGAATTTGGGGAAAAGGAGAATTTTACAATTCCTATATTTGTTTGAAGAGTCTAACAAATGAAAGTTTGAGAATACATGGTTTTATACAAGAAGGCATTCCTAAGAAGCAGAAGGTAGATACTGGTGGGTTAGTAGGAAACTGATCTGTGTTAAATGGATTATATTTATGAGCTATTGCTTATTAGACATGAGTGCAGATAGCTCCCAATTTACACAGTGCTGATGCTCGGAAAGACTCTTTGTAAATGGGCTGGCGAGAACTTGGAATCTACTTCTTTATTTATTCATATTCACCCTTTCATTCAAAAAGATTATTTAATAAGCATGGATATGCATGTGTCATTATACTATTCTGACTTTAATTCTTTTGGAAAGATACCAAGGAGGGATATAGCTGGGTCATGTGGTGGTTCCATTCTTAGTCTTTTGAGGAACCTTCATACTCTATAGTGGTTGTTAGCCAAATTAGGGAACCAACTTAGGTGTCTGTCAACAGATGGATGGATAAAAAAAAATGTGGCATATACGTATAATGGAATTTTACTCAGACACAAAGAAAAATGAAATTATGTCATTTTCAGATAAATGGATAAGAGTAGAGGATGTTATGCTGAGTGAGATCAGCCAGTCTCAGAAAGTCAAGGGTGGTATTTTTCTCTCATAAAGTAGAAACTAACTGGGTGTGGTGGCACACACTTGTAATCCCAGTACTTGGCAGGCTGAGACAGGAGGATCGAGGGTTTGCCGCCAGCTTCAGCTACTTAGTGAGGCCCTCTGCAACTTAGTGAGACCCTGTTTTCAAATAAAGAATAAAAAGTAGGGCTGGGTGTGTAGCTCAGAGGTAGAATGCCCCTGGGTTCAATCTCCAGTACTGAAAAAAAAAAAAAAAAAAAAAGTAGATGTTAGAATTAGGGAAAAAAAGGAGGGAGGGGACTTCAGATAAATGAGGAGAGGAATCCCCTAGTGATAGGTAGGAATTGGGAGAGGAGGTAGGACGAGAAAAAGGAAGGATTGAGGAAGCAAACAGTTCAAGTAATATTATGTCCATATATGAAGTTATCACTGTCCATCCCACATATACGGGGGGGGGCAGGGTGGCATGCAGAGGGAAATACATCAAGTAATTGTGCGTGTATGAGCCAGGTGTGGTGGCACACGCTTGTAATCCCAGCATTTGGGAGGTCGAGACTGGAGGATCTGGGTTTGCAGTCAGCCTCAGCTGCTTAGTGAGGCACTCTGCAACTTAGTGAGACCTGGTTTCAAAATAAAGAATAAAAAAAAAAAAATAGGGCTGGGAGTGTGGCTCAAAGGTAGAATGTCCCTGAGTTCAATCCCCAGTACGGAAAAAAAAAAAAAAAATTGTGCGTGTATGCTTGTATAACTTTGATCTCACTATGACATATAATTAAAACACACTAGTAAAAGTATATTTTTAAAAGGTTTTTTATAATATATTAAAGACAAAATTCTGTACTTTTGAGAGTTCAAGATGAATCCAATTCAGGGCAGGAGATTAGTTAATTGAAAGTCTAGGAGGAAAGATAAGATATATACATACACACACACACACACACATACATATAACTCTAGTTTTTGGTAAAAACTGTATAGTATTTTTTAAAAAGGATATAAAAAAGATAAGGGACTGAAGAACACCAGTGGATGAGCACTTATTGTCTACCAACAAAGATGGTCTTGTTTCCAGACCTGAATTCTGGTGAAAGTATATATTATTAATGGTTAGAATTTTTCTCAATAAAATTAAAGTTCTCACATAGCTTAAGAATTCTCCGGATAATTTATTCAATATTGTTCTAACAGTAAACTACAATGTGGTTTTGTAAGGTTTCTCATTAGTGTGTTTTATAATGCAGTAATCTCTCTAACCTCGTCTGCCCCCTACCCCCCTTGCTCTGTGATTACCTGCATATCTTTCAAGGATTATTAAGACTCCCTTTATGTGTTTAGAATTCCTGGCATTAACAGTAGAAAAATAAATGGCAAGTCTTAAGTTATACACAGGCTTCCTTAACCAAAGTTGGTAAATAAAACAAATTCAGCTAGTATCTAAAATCCATACTATATTGCTTAAAAGTTTTCCCCTCTGGATGCCTGGCTGTTTTCTGACATTATTCATTCCACAAATATGTATCAAATGCTTACTACATGCCAGTGTTTTTCTAGCCTCTGGGGACACAGCATTAAATGAAATGGCATGGTCCTTGCTCCAAAGTAGTTGATAATCTAATGCAGGAACTAGATAACAATTATCACATTGTAATAATCTTTGAATAATCAGAATGCTCTCAGATGATGCTATGAAAATCCATAAATGCTGTGAAGAAAGAGAACAGAGAAAGGTGGTATAATGAGACCAAGCAGGTGTGCTGTCTTTAGCTGTGGGACAGCAGCCACCATTCTCCATGGTTTCATCATGACATGCTAACATCCCCCTTTTTCTGCTTCAGTGGTCATTTAATTGATATCATAACCCTTCTACTCTTGCTATTCTCTTCCTCCTTACACTGTTTGATACTTCTATTCTTTTTCAGACATATCTAAGACCATAAAAGTGATGGTCCAAGGAAAAAAAAAGCTAATCTGTTTATTTAGGTTTTCTTTGGCTAATTTCTTAAGGCAAATGTCATTTGAGGGAAAAGTATAGACCATGAAGACCGAAAACTTGATTATGAATCTCTAATCTCGTCTATATATTTTCTCTTACTAACAAGAGTCATTGTTTTCTTCTGTTCAAATAAGAAGAAAGCAGTCTCTGTGGCACCTTGTTGTTGTGAGATATTAACTGAGAAGCAGAGGGTACCTGCAGGGCATTCATGTTACGTCAGGAAGCCGAGGTTCCCTATGGCCATTCCAATAACCCTGCCCAAAACTCAAGACCCAGTGCATTCTCTAAAAGTCCCTGGCAAAGTTCCCATTAACAAAAATATTCAAGTTCTAGAAACATCACAAAGATTATGTTTGGATGATGTAATAGCTCTGGAATAAAAACTAATTATTTAGTTATGTGGAGTTTGTTCATGTTCCTTTGGCAACAGAGTACATGAATTAAAACCTGTGTGTTGAAGAAAACAAAATAAAGCACTCTGACTCATGAGAATCTGGGATTCATCCTTGAGCTCTCCCCTTTTCTTACCTCCCACATCCCATGGACCATCTAATTCCATTGATTCTGCCGGGCGTGGTGGCGCACGCTTGTAATCCCAGCATTTGGGAGGCTGAGACCGGAGGATCCGGGTTCGCAGCCAGCCTCAGCTACCTAGTGAGGCACTCCGAAACTTAGTGAGACTCGGTTTCAAAATAAAGAATACAAAATAGGGCTGGGGGTGTAGCTCGGAGGTAGAATGCCCCTGAGTTCAATCCCCAGTACCGCAAAAAAAAAAAAAAAAAAAAAAAAATTCCATTGATTCTGCCTTCTTAGGGGTCTCTTTTTTCTATTCCTACAGCTCATTCTTATCTCACATTGGTATCTTCTCACCTGGGCTACTGAGGAGCCTTTTCCCCAGCAGGAGAAAGAGCTGTATATGCTTTATTCTTAAATATTTCACTCACCCACTAAACATTTATGAGGTCCTAACACACCAGACACTGTGATATGTGTTAGGAATACAAGAATAAAATAAGATCTATCTCTGCCTTTAACATGCTTCCAATGTGTTGGAAGAGAGATCTATAAAGAGATGCTTGTGAGTGTAGGTAGCGAGTTCAGGTTGGAGGTGCACATAGAAAATTATAAGCATGGAGGAAGGGCACCAGGCCAGGAGAAGGGTGCACCCAAATTTCCAGATCAGCCTCCTGCGTGAGTGATTGATAATTGATATACAAAGACTGAGTAAGGATTGGCCATATGTCATTCTGGGAGTTGGAATGAGCAAAGAGTATGAGTGTCAAACTGTTGCTGGTGATAGTTGTTACCAGTAGGGAGGATTTTCTTTGATCAGTGTGGAGAAATTGAAATTCAAAACAGGACAGTATTGAGAGGAAGGCCTGGTAAGATACATGAATGCTAATTCCTGGATGGTCTTGTGTACCCATGTTTGTCCTCTAGATCATTACTGTCCAGTAGAAATATGATGCAAAACACAGGTGGAAGTTTAGATTTCTTAGTAACTTCATCAAAAGAGTGAAAGGAAACAGGGAAAATAAATTTCAGCAATGCATTTAATTTAATTTAATTTGACATATCCAAAGAGTATCATTTCAACATATATTCAATATAAAAGTTATTATTGAGATATGTTATGCTGTCTTTTTGTACTGTCTTTGTAGTGTGCTCTATACTTAGACTATATCTTAGCTCAGACAAGCCGCATTTCAAGTGCTTGACAGCCACAAGTGGGAAATGCAGCTCTAGAGAGTTTCCCAAGAATACTAGTTCAAAAAATGCTTAGTGGCAACCACTGGGAGATCTGCCTACTATAAACTTTCCTGGGCTGTCAAAGGAGGGACTGATGTCTTAGTCTTGAGAAGTCTTCCAGAAATATAGGAGCTCTACCTCTGTTTTTCAAATTTGCATAGCCACAGAACCTTTGAACCTTCATGGGCTGGACCACACGTGGTGAGTGCTCCTTTGGATCCATACAGGGCTCCGTGCATAGGGGTCAAATAGCCTACTTAAGCAAGGGTGGAGGAGACTGGGGACCCAGTTCTGTGAGGATGCAAGTGTTAAGGTTCTGATTGTTCTCATTAGTAATTAACTCTTTACTTAGAAAAAAATGTTAGCTGGCCAGGATTTCATTGGACCTTCTCCCAAGCTACAGATTTGATGAGGGTATTTTTCTCACTAATTTTCATTGGTTTGATCAGTAATTAATTCCTCATTAAATAATTTCTAATGTCTAATTCAAAAATTTTATATTGGATAAGCTCTGTAAAACCTGCTCACTTTTATTATTTCCAGCTTTTAAAAATTTAAGCAGGACCAGATTGTGTCTTTGAAGATATTTTATTTCTTTTTTCTTCTTGTATCTTTTCCTTTCTCAGCTCCACTGCTGTATTTTCTATTTCTATCATAATCTCAATTTTTGCTTATTCTAAAGGAATGAAAAGCAAATGTTATTTTAATTAAAGTGTGTAAAAATTAATTTTTGTCAAAGATATAAGTAATAGTAATGTAAAAAAATAAGATTTTATATATATTTAAAATGTACTTTTGTTTTGAACTATTAAAATAGTCTATTAAAATTAAAAGCAAACTACAGATTAAAGTGTAATTTTTTTCTTGTTCTTTTCTTTTTTTTTTGCAGTACTGGGGATTGAACCCAGGGGCATTCTACCTACAAGCAATACCCCCAGCCCTATTTTTTATTCCTTATTTGGAAACAGGATCTCACTAAGTTGCGGAGTGCCTCACTGAATAGCTGAGGCTGGCCACAAACCTGTGATCCTCCTGTCTCAGCCTCCCAAGTACTGGGATTACAAGCGTGTGCCACCACATCCGGCTCCAAATTTTTATTGCCTTATAAAAATTTTTTAAATAAAATTGTATTAAATGTTTATAAAACACAGCTATTTGTAATTTAACTTTAATAACTGCCTCATTGTTGATATTAAATTGATAACACACTTCACATGTTATGTCTAGTCCTAGACACATACAAAATAAAGAGTAATATGAGTGGTTTAATATTACAAAATAATTCCCCACACTCCTTATGTAACTGTGGGAAATATTGTTTTAAGTCATGATTTGCTCTCAAACCACCAAGCCTACTTCTACTATATGTTGGTTTGAATCAAAGTATGAAGACTCACATATGTCATGTCTAAATATAGTTGGCCTTCTGAATCAATGGGTTCTATATCTATAGATCCAACTAACACAGTTGAAAAATATTTGGAAAGATTTACTGAACATGTATAGATTTTTGTTGCTATTTCCTCCTAAATAATACAGGGTAACTATGTATATAGCATTTATATACCATTAGGTGTTTTAAGTAATCTAGAGATGATTTAAAGTATACTGGAGGATATATAGGTTATATTAAAACACTACACCATTTCATATAAGGGATTTGATCATCCCCAGATTTTGGTGTCTGGGGGTGGGGGAGGTGGGCCCTGGAACCAATTCCTCAATGAATACTAAGGAATAATTGCATATAAAAGCTATAAATGATTTGAACAAGCTATAAAGTAAAGCATGTTATATTGGATCTTGAGGAATCTTAATGATCTACAAGTTCAGGTTAAAATTTATAATTCCAGGGTCTCTTGTGTCAGAAGGTCACAATAAGTCAACCCTCAGCCCCCTCTTCTATCTCTTCCTCTTTCACCATCCTATCATGCAGGTTTTTGCATGTTTGCATGTAGACATAAAGTTTACCCAAGCGCTGCCCTTATAACCCACAAACTGCTGCTCTGGGCTACCTCTCAGGCTTAGGGGTGTGTGCATTGGTGGACAGTTCATCTTCTGGGGGAAGGATTAAAGGGAGAGGCCAGCACAAGCCCTGGTAATGGGCCCAGGGCTATTTGCATGGGGAAATCTCATGTGAGTGGAAATATAGCTCTGGTTGGCACATCTTGGCACTTCGCACTATGGGGTCTATGAGGAAGGGACAGAGTACAGCCCTTTCCATGTGCTGCTGGGAAACATACATTTTAATGCAAAGAGACACAAAAATGGTGCTATTGGGAACCAATATTTTTGTTATGCTGAGAGAAAGAACTTTTCAAGTGTATTTGTTTTCAAAGTACCACCACAGACTGGAATGCTAAAACAACAGACATTTATTTCCTCAATGCTCTGAAGGTTAGAAGAGCAAGATCAAGGTGTTAGCTGAGTGGATTTCTCCCAAGGACTCTCTCCTTGGCTTGGAGATGCCATCTCCTCCTGGTGGCATTCCCTCTGTGTGCAAAGATACCGGAACTTCCTCTTATGAGGACACTGGTTGGATTAGGACTTACCCTAATGAACTCATTTTAACTTTATTACTTCTTTAAAGATCTTTTCTCCAAATATAGTCACATTCTGGGGCACTGGGGGTTAGGGCTTCGACATAGGAATTTTGGTCTGACATCATTCATTCAGTCCGTAACAACAAGCTTATTAATCTGTCTTTCCTCTCATCTACCAGTGGCATTCCTCTGCAATGTGAAGGAAACAGTGTTTTCCTCTTATGTAGGTAACAACAAAGTCACAACCTTTTACAGCACTCAGAGAGCATTATCTTTTGTTCAGGGGATCTAAGAGAAGAGATGCAGAGAAGAGATATGGAGATACGTTTCCCTGGGGCTTGCCTATTAGTCATGAAATAGATGTTTGGGGTTATCAGTTGACTCTTCATGCTGAGCACCAGATCTTGAATGATAGAAGAATCATGTGTTTTTTTCATAATTTTTTCTTTTTTTGTGTATGTATGTGCTTGTGATACACAGTTCACCCAGGGAAAAGGCCTTCTTATCTAAATCTACAGGAAGTAATGCAAGGAGTGATGAGGAATTCCATTACAGCTAGGCAGGTAGGGATAAAAGAATAGAGAGGCCGGACATGGTGGCACATGGCTGTAATCTCAGTTCTTGGTAGACTAAGACAGAAGAATCACAGGTTTGCAGCCAGCCTCAGCAACTTGTGAAGCCTTCCACAACTTAATGAGACCCTGCTTCAAAATAGAGAATAAAATAAGGCTGGAGGTGTAGCTCAGAGGTAGAATGCCTCTGAGTTTAATCCCTCGCCCCCCCCCCCCAAAAAAAAAAAAGAGTAGAAAAGGAGGGGAAAATTTGAAAAATATTGACCAGGGCAAAATATATGCGATTTGTAATAGAGAGTGATGAAAGAAGGCAAGTGTAATTCCTTGGGGTTGGTCTTGGGTGATCAGATGAATGGTTGTATCTCCAGGTAAGGGAGAGAATCTAGGGAAGCTCTAACAAAGGAAAAGTGAAGCTGCCATTGGGTATGCAAATTCCCTAAACAAATCCACCAATCACAGCTCTCAAGCTCATGTTCTCATCACCTATACAACTTGGTTCATTATGCCAGCTGGCAGAACTTGGTTTATGCACCATGGTCATAGTGGTACTAGGTGTCTCTATACAGATGATCTCTTTTAAGCCTGTCCTGCTTCAGTAGTTGGTATGGTAAAAAATAAATAAATAATCAGTGTAAATCACTTGAATGTGAATCACCAGAGTTTATTAGCAATAGTATAACCACACAACAGAGCAAAAGAAAAAGGAATAAGATAAGGACACAATATTTAAAAGAGTTATGTGCAAAGATGAAAACCATAAATGAACAAACAGCAGAAGTAAATCTCTGGAAGACCTGTTGGATGGAGACTTCTAGAGCCACAAAATCCACTGATTCATTTCTAGCACATTTGCTTATCATTTGACATTAGATGATAGCTACTGAGGCTAACAGTTAAGCCATATTTTGCAGTGCAGGGAATTTCCACACATATATCCACCACCCCCCTCTCAAATACAAAACCTATTGTGTAGGATAGTTAAAAAGTGGAAATAACCACAGTGCCCATCACTGAGTACAAAAGGTGAGTGGGTACAATTTCTGTTCTGATGGGAAAGTTTTAGAAATAGTGGTGATGATTAATGTACTTAATATCACTGATCATACACTTAAAATGATTGAAATGGAAAATTTTATGGGTTTTTTTTTTGTGTGTGTGTTGTACTGAGGATTGAACTCAGGGGCATTCTACCTCTAAGCTATACCCTCAGCTCTATTTTTTATTCCTTTATTTTGAAACAGGATCTCACTAAGTTGCAGAAGGTCTTACTAAGTAGCTGAGGCTAGCCTCAAACCCAGATCCTGTGGTCTCAGCCTCCCTCGTACTGGGATTACAAGTGTGCGACACCATGCCAGGCAAATTTTATGTTATTGTATATACGTATGTATTATCATGATAGAGAAATACATTGTAAGCTGGGTGTGGTGGCACACACTTGTAATCCCAGTATTTGGGAGGCTGAGACAGGAGGATCGCAGGTTCATGGCCAGCCTCAGCAAATTATTGAGGCTCTTTGCAACTTAGTGAGACTCTGTTTCAAAATAAAAGAATAAAATTGGGCTGGGGGTGTAGCTGGAGGTAGAATGCCCCTAAGTTCCATCCCCAGTACCACACACATGCAAAAGAAATATATTTTATAGATTTTGATCACACAGCAGGGTTAAGCAATCTAGTTTTTTTCCCTCAAATAAGTCTAATGTGTTCCAAATAAATAATACCAAAGAAAAATAGACATGAATTTACATTCAAATTACTTATTATGAGACCCAGACAGTATTTCAAAAATAATACCAAAGAAAGATAGATATGAATTTATATTCCAATTACAGATTATGAGGCCCAGATAGTATATGACAATTTTCAGTTAAATAGATGCTCATTAGCATTTAAAATAAGGTTTTTGGGTCATCAGCTCATTCTTGATGCAATAAAGCCCAATCTAAATGCATCTTCAGAGACATTTCCTCTGGGCCATATCTGCTTTGTAGATTCATAGGCAAGTGCCCTACTTTTAAATTAAAGAGAAAAGAAAACCCCTACAAGATTTCTTACTAGAAATGTTTTATAATCCAAAGCAAAATCCCCCAATAAAATCTCAAATTTACAAATCATTTTTTCTTTAAGGCATCAGATCTAGTTTCCATCTTTTTAATTTTTTTAAATTTTAGAGAAGTTTGATTTTTACAAAATGTTTATAAAAGATAGACCCCATGAAGCCCACACCCAATTTTCCTATTAACATTAATGTGGTGCATTTGCCACCACTAATGAACCAATATCAACAACATTAACTAAAGTCTATTCTGTATTCAGATAACATCGGTTTTTTACCTAATGTCCCTTCTCTGTTCCAGGATCCAATCCAGGATATCACATTGCATTTAGTCACCTTGTCTACTTAGGCTCCTCTAGATTGTGATAGTTATCCAGATTTAGCTTGTTTCTTGGTGACTTTGACAGTATCTGAAACTTTGGTAAGATATTTTGTAGAATTTCTCTCAGTTGGGGTTTCTTGGATATTTTCCCCATAATTAGACTGGGGTTCTGAGATTGGGGAAGGCGTATGCAGAGGTAGTGTCATTCTCATGGTAGATCACGTGTATTACATCTCAAAATGACTTATCACTGGTGATGCTGACCTCCATCGCTGGGCTGAGGCAATGCTTATCAGATTTCTGTACTGTGAAGTCATTCTTTTCTCTATTCTTTGGAAGAAAGTCACTGTGCATAGCCCGTAGTTAATGGTGTGGGGAGTTATGCTCCAGCTCCACCCAAGGATGTCACAACACAAAAAGTGATTTTTGTGAACCTTAACGTATACAAATTAAAAAGAAAATTTAAAGGTTGGGGAAACCCCAGGAGGAAATCCAGGCTGTGACAAAATACTAAAAATTTCTTGCAAATGTACAATATAATTTCATTCAAGGGGACTAAGGGGAAAGTCCTTGCCCTACAGGAAATATATGGGGACTATAACCTAATAGTAAAAAAAGAACTATACATGAGCACTGTACTCTAGTTGATGCCATTGGGTCCCTCAGAAATATGGTTTAATTTTGAAGTCATTATACATGTATAATGGAATTGAATCACTAAGTGAATAGATGGTAGATATTGAGAGCCAGGCTGCAGAGAAAGGGACATGCTAGCATGATCTGCATGGTATTTGATCAGGGTTGGGGTGATGAACTCAAGTTTAGCTCAAGATAGATACAAATAAATATATATAGGAATATTTATCGACATGTGTACATATCCTCATAAGAACACACACATTGCTTTCCTTTTTCTGGAGAGGACCTAAAAGTGACAGCACTCCAGAGGCAAGGAGATCTTAGTTTCTCACACCATTCTCCAATAAAAGGAACCAAAACTCCTTGGAGAAATGGCTAATTATAGGACAGGGGCAAGGAATCCTGAAGATAAACCTGTAGCATCGTGTAGTACTAGGAAGTAAGGAAGTGCTCAGAAAACAACAGCAGCAACAGCAAACCCCCCCAAACAAAATTCCCAGCCATGATGGGGACATGTCAATGGGATGAAAAAGACAGCTCAAAAAGTTCCCAATGACCAAAACACAATTTGAGCAAGAAAATGAATAAGGCATCATAGGATTATAAACAAAAGCATAAAGTAAATACCCAAATACCCATCCTGATCACAATAAGTGATAAATGAATGAACAAGTGAGAGAGAGTGGGCACGTCCTCTGCACAGAAGAATTCTAGATAATTTTCATAAATCTAATTTTTAGATATATAAATTTCATTTCGACATCATAGAAATTATATTAATCATTAAAATGCCATATTTAAAGAGGATAACAAGGCTAAAGAACACCTTTAATTGAAATGAGCAAATTAAGGGTCCTACAAAGCGATTAGTGGGAAGATTTTCAGTTTCCTTGGTAATGAACTTTATCTGGCAACTACTCCTTATTCCTCCTTAGATCTCAAGGAGACAACTCTCTTGAGTCTCCTCATACCTATTTGAATTCTGAGGTATGTGCGTGTGTTTTCACAAGAGTATGTCTACCTCCATTTATACATACCTTGAAGAAAAAGAAATAGAACTTTTGTTTTTCTTCTGTAGTTAAAACAAGGTCTCAATGGTTACTAGTTTCTGAGCACCAAAACAATAAGGAGATGCTGTCATCTTCCTGGTCACCCTCTCCAGATTGCTCAGAGAGTGGGGACTGCAGTGACTCAATGGCAAACACTGTGAGACACGCCCCTGGAGTGCACATTCAAGGAGGGGTGGGTTGTGTGACTCAGCCCACGGACCTTTACAGTAAGTTATGTTGCTCAGAAGTAGGCACCAACAATAGTTTGATTTCAAGAGCAAAATAAATGCTGCTACAACAACTGCTGGAAAATACGCTTAATCTTTGGTCTAAGGAAGTTTTGAAAGCCTCAGATGATTGAAGTGGAGGCAGCACATTGTTCAGCCCCAGCCAGTCTTTCCTGGACATTTGGTCACAGCATTTGCATCTTGGTCCAGCCCACCCAGGGAGCTGTGAATGCCAGTGATCCCCAGAGCACCTTCCCAGAATGAGCAGGGCAGCTTGCACCATCCGCCTTTCTCCTGGGAAATGCCATGCTACAAGGAGTGTTTGTACATTCTCAAAGAACAATCTTGCCTTTAAAACATTTTCCCCTTCTATTATGGGTGTAACAAGTACAGTGTAAACTTGAGCCCAAAGGAATTACTATCATCGGCTATATGTACATATGTGAAAATACCAAAGTCACTCTTAGTACTCTGTATGAGGGGGAGGCACCAAGTGCTGTGTACATGTACGTCACTGTCAACATGGTTCACATTATGATGTGAGACTATAATGTACCAATAAAAGCATATAGAAAAAGAAGAGCAATTCTTAAGAAACTCATATTAGGCTTAAAATGATGTGTCTCTAAAAATAGCCTATCCTCATCATGCAAGCCAGATAGAGCAGAAATCAATTGTCACATAATATTTACAAAATCTGGGAAAAGATAAAAAGATAACAATTTGTTTAAAATTTCTCTTTCCATATCTTTCTCTCTCTTAGAAGCCAACTCAAGTATGTGTATGTCTGATGTGCTTGAAAAGGGACAATGACACAATTGCTTCCAATGGATTTAATTAAATACAAGATTAAAAGTGCTCAGATTTAAGACTCATTAATCCCTGTCACTGGCCAACATTTTGTACTGATCCAAAACTGTAAGACTATTGTAAAACTCTTGTAATTTCTTTCCAGTAATAGAAATATTTCCTTTTCCAGGGCTATATAAACACTCAAAGAAAGGACAAGGTCAGGTTGGCAGGCTGTGAAATTCCAATTTTTACCTAGGCTACTTGAGGGCCACCCTTAGTGTAATCTTGGGTATTCGCACTTGCTGTGGAGTAAGTCCCTGACCTCGTGTACCTTACAAGGTGCCGTTTGTGCATGGCTGGGAAGAAGGAGGCTGACAGAGTGCCACCCTTTCCAACCCACTCAGCCCCTTATCCATCTCTCTCAAGTTCTGTTTACCATGTCTGCTCACCGTGTTTTATTTACATCAGTAGTAAAGATGCATGAGTCATCTTGCACTTTTTAGCTATGAATGAAGAAGTGATCTCTGACATCCTCAAGTGTGAATTCTGACATAATGTGCCACCCTCTTAGAGTCTCCTCTACATTTCATAATGCTGTTAGTGACCAGAATGTTGAGAATATTCCTTGTCAGTCTTTCTCCATGTTAGATGTTGCCCTTGGACTTTGGTTTTCCCTGTAGTGGTGGCCGGCTCAATTAAAAATCCTGCTATTGGGTCTAAAGATATATAGCTCAATGGTAGGGTGCTTACTTAGCATGGGCAAAGCCCTGGCTTCAATCCCCAGTAACACACACACACACACACACACACACACACACACACACACACACATAATCCTGCCATTTTTGCAAACCCCAGAGTCAAAGTAATACATTGAATCATTTTCTAAAAGTTTTTGGTACTGGGGCATTCTACCTACAAGGACTGACAGTCCTTTTTATTTTTTGTTTTGAGACAGAGCCTTGCTAGTTTACTGAGAGTTTTGCTGCATTGCTGAACCTGGTCTTGAACCTGTAATCCTCCTGTCTCATCCTCCCAAGTACTGGGATTACAGATATGTGTCACTACACCTGGCTACATTTATTTTCTGTTTTAAAATGACTTTCTGTTTATACTATGTAGCTTATAATTAGGGTAACTTGTTTAAAAAATAATGAAGAAAAAGGGAGCGATGGGGGGATAGGGGAGAAGGAAGAGAATGCTACACAGATTATCTCATCAAGAAGAAAGGATATGGGTAAAAAACAACACACAAAAAGGATTTTGGTCCACTCTAAAAAGAGCTTTTTGGTCACTTTTCAGGGGTTATGTAAAAGTTACAATTTACAATCAAAATAAGAAAAACACTTAGCTAACAAGGAAATGTATACCTTTCACATAATTACCTACTGTGGTAGGAACTGGAGATTTAGAGAGAGAACTGCTCCTCTGTATTTCTGGCCTTGCAGAGCTACTGTCTTGCATAGAGACAAAATGAAAAGCACTCGTTGTTTCTTCCCATGTTTAAAAGAGGATCATGATGCCCAGGGTAACTGATACAATGAGAAAAACTCAGGGAAAAAAAGAGAAAAAGAGTATAGCCAATCTGCTTCCTGTTTAATTGTCTTAAGAATATCCAACTTCTTACAATCACAGTTCTAGAATAAAAATCAGGAGTCTATTCTGACATTGTTCTGGTCAGCCGGTGCCAGTCGTTCCTTCTGAATTGTTTTCCTAATAGGTTAAAATATGCATCTACTTTCTGGTTTGTAACATAAGGCTTGAAAATCTCTTTCAACTCTTCAGTAGAAAGTCTCTGTTGAAGCATAAAAAGGTATATTTTAGAATGAATTCTTAGTAGTGGTAATTAACACATCCTAAAATATTCAGGGAATTAGTCTCGTCTAGGTATTTTACCATACATTAGCAGAATTACAATTAGAAGTTGGTTAAGAAAGGAGAGACCAGAATCTAGGCAAGTGGAGATATAAGATCATGTGCACAATATAACTGAGCACACCTGGTCCCCTTTGGATATTGCCGTTGCTAAAAGGCTCAAAGGCTCAAAGACTCAAAAGCTCAAAAAGATTTCCTGAAGGATTGCCTCAGGTTTGTAAAATATGAAGTTGTCAAATACTGTTAGAGAAAAAATGGGGAAAAGTAAGCTAAGGCCTATCCAAAATGACTCTTTTGAATTGCTTGGCCCATAATATTTTGAAAATCACATGAAATATATCAAATTAAAGTTTATCACATAATGCCATTTCAGTCAACAACAGATCACATACATGATGACGGTCCCATAAGATTATATAGGGATGTTATAGCTGTCTTAGTTTGTGAAAATATACTCAAATAACAAAATCTCCCGATGACATATTCTTCTAACATTCACTATGATGAAATCTCACAATGATGCATTTCTCAGAATGCATCCTCATTAAGGAAAGCACAACTATAGATCAAATTATGCATAGTCAGAAGATTTCCTAAAAAATGTGTTGGTTTTACTCTGAAGCAATATCAATGAAGTGAGGTATTGTGGGACAAAGATCAGAAGGAAGAAAGCCAGATAATTGATTCTGGTATTTGGCGGCCCCTTTCCCCTTGAGATGATTGCTAATCTCAATAGTAGCCTCTTTTAAAGACTGAATCCCATATTTACATCATCTCAAGTTACAGTAATTTCGGGCATTTAGTGCCTCAAGCCTGACGATTTGCTGGAAGCTAAAGGAAACCAATCTTAGAGAAAGAAGGTGTCATGAAGAGCTTAAAATGACCCCTAAAATTCTTTATATTCTTTGTTCAACATTCAGTAAAAAATAACCAACCATAAAAGGAAACAAGGAGATAAGGCCAGAAACCAAAATAAATTGACAGTCCATGCAACCAGACCTATATGAATCTAGATAGTGCACCTATCAGACATTTTTTTTAAATGCTATCTTAACATTATTGAAGAAATAAGAGACAAGGTTGAAATTTTTGGCAAAGAACTATAGAAGAGAACCAAGTGGCAATAAATATAATATAAAATTATAATTCAATGGATAGGTATAAAGGGACTCTCCAAGGTTTTTTTTTTTTTTTTTTCGTTACTGGGGATTGAATCCAGGGGTATTCTACCTCTGAGCTACACCCCCAGTCCTATTTTTTATTCTTTATTTTGAAACAGGGTCTCACTAAGTTGCGGAGTGCCTCACTAGGTAGCTGAGGCTGGCCACGAACCCGGATCCTCCGGTCTCAGCCTCCCAAATGCTGGGATTACAAGCATGCGCCACCACGCCTGGCTGACTCCCTGAGTTTGACTGGGTGAAAACTTACAGATCAGTCCCAAAATTTCACCACAATTATAACCCCATAAGTTGAAAAAATATGGGAAAAGTATGCATAGAGAAATAGTCGTCCCTTCTTTGTCCATGGGGGATTGGTTCCAAGAGCTTCTGAAAAATCTGCAGGTGTCAAGTTCCTAATATAAAATGGTATGGTACTTGAATAAAATTGATTCATATCCTACTGTACAGTTTAAATCATCTCTAAAGTACTTATAATACTTTAGACAATATAAATGGTATATTAATAATACTGTATTATTTATGCAATAATAACAAGAAAAAAGTCTGTACTTGTTCAGTACAGATGCAGTTAAAAAATATCCATTTGTGGTTGGTTAAATCCATAGATGTGGAAGCCATGGATATGGAGGAGCAAACCATATTTGGCTTTGTTTTCTTTTGAACCAAATGAATAAATAACACACATACTTAACTGTATTATTTAAATCAAACAAGTTACATTTTTCTTAGTAAATAAAGGACTGTACATTATAACATGTCTCTCACTAATGGGTCAATCTAAGTCAATAGAAAATTCACATTATTTTCATCCTATTCATCTCTGAATTAATGCAACTTTTCTTTCCTTGAACTCAAAACTTAGATTGTTTTCCTCTCAGGCCAAATGCTCCAGAGAAAATTCTTGATTAAAAGTCAAGACTCCAGGCTTTAGTCTTGTCTTTTCCACTGTCTCTGATTGACACCGACACTTACAGACTTCAGTTTCTTCATTTGTTTTTATTTTTATTTTAATTGACAGATAACACTGTACACACATATTGTATACAATATAATGTTTCAAAGTATATATACAGTGCAGAATGGTTAAATCTAGTTATTGAGCAAACGTACTACCTTGCATAGTAATCATTAACGTGATGAGAACGCAAAAACTGCTTTGCTCAGCAATTTTCAAGAATACAATGTATTGTCATTTACTATAGTCACTATGCTATACAAAAAAATTTCCTGAATTTATTCCTCTTATCTAACTGAAATTATGTATCCTTTGGTCATATCTCCCTACCTCCCACTTCCCATTATCAACCTTAACATCTAGTAACCAATAATCTACTCTCTACTTCTATGAGTTCAACTTTTTTAGATTCCACACATGAGCACAATCATTGCTTGTCTTTCTGTGCCTGGCTTATTTCACTTAACATAATGTCCTGTTGGTTCATCCATGATGTCACAATGACAGGATTTTGTCCTTTTATGGCTGAATAATATTCCATTCTGTATAATATTATTGTATTATATTATATTATATATATTGTATTGTATTGTATAATATTATTGTATTTTATCTGTATAATAATAATATTCTGTATAATATTATTTTTTTATCCATTTATCCATTGATGATTGATGGACACTTGCATTGATTCCATATTTTGGCTATTATGAATAGTGCAGCAATAAACTTGGGAAAGAATATACCTCTTTTTTTTTTTTCAGTACTAGGGACTGAACCCAGGGACATTCTACCTCAGAGCAACACCCCCAGCCTATTTTTTATTCTTTATTTTTGAAACAGGGTCTAAGTTGTGTAGGACCTTGCTAAGTAGCTGAGGCTCACTGTGAACCTGTGATCTTCCTGTCTCAGCCTCCCAAGTACATGGGATTGCAAGCATGTACCACCACGCCTGGCTGAAGATACCTCTTTGAGATAATAATTTTATTTCCTTTGAATATATACACCATAGAGGAATTCTGGGTCCATCTCTTCAATTGAAACATGAAGAAATGGCTGGATGGGATCAAGGCTCAGTCCCTTTCAACTATAAATGTCATGATAATAATAATAATAATAATAATAGTGATTATGAGGCTTTCAGTGGATAGGAGCATATTTCTTTACAGAGAGAGAGAGAGAGAGAGAGAGAGAGAGAGAGAGAGAGAGAGAGAGGAAAACAGAGAGAGAGAGAGAGAGAGACAGAGAGAGAGACAGAGAGAGAGACAGAGAGAGAGAAAGAAAGAAAGAAAAGAGGATTCCAGAAATAAAGTGCACAATATAACCCTTACCAAGGAGGAAAATTGCAATTCACTCAGATTAATTCTGGGGAAATGAAAAAGTCAGATGTTGGTCATTTTTAATATTTTCTGGAAGGAGAACTGCACTTTTCTGAGCTGCTCAGAAGTTGACCCTGAGGATTTCTCTGTGGAATAGTAACTACACCACTTTACACCTGTATGGTGATCTGAGTTCACAGAGTCCCCATATGGTTCATTTATCTTGTTCTTCACAACAAACCCATTAGGTATAAATTTGCCATTGATGAAAATGTTCTGCCCTTTGTTCAGGACCGGTGTTTATGTTGCATTCTCATTCTGTGGATGGATTTCTGTTCAACTCACATTCACGCTTATGTCTCTAGAGATCAGCGTATTTAAGAAATTTTTATCACCAGGAACGTAAAGTGGGAAAAATATTTTATTTGAGCCATATTTTACACCAACTGGATTGTCCTATTTTGGATTAAAAGTTAGGTTATGGCTCAAAAAATTCTTAGCATAGTTCTGATGTTCAAAATAAAATAGAAGTTTATTTTATATTTTCCATATTATATGTCTTTGCATCTGCAATGGCTTGCCCAGGAGTTTGCCTAGAGTAGCTGCTTAATAAGCATGTATTGAAATTGACTCTGGAATTAAACTGGTACTCTGTGGGCATCATATCTAACCTCCAGAATTTACCAGGTAAGTTGAAGACAAACCTTCAGGGAATTTGCAATTTAATATTTAGATATCCCTAGACAAAGATATTTGGAAGCATTCACATTTGGTTTTGCCTGTATGTTCTGTATAGATAAGGTCACATCATAAATGTCTTCTGCTTCTGAATCTATTGGTTTAGTTTGGCTAAACATAATTTAAGCAGAATTTCTCTTTAGATTTTTATTACACTGAACCACAAAAGAAAGTAACAAAGTAATAAAAGAAAAGCAATCAACCCCATAGCGGGTGCTTCTAATCCTGTGCAATGCTTACTAAATACAAGTGATAGAAAAGAATTACTTTTTCTCCAAGAGTTAGTCAGTTAGTGATAAAATTTAAGAATAGGATGATGAAAAAAAA
>PVLC010028605.1:0-20888 GCA_004027655.1 Graphiurus murinus
CTGTCTCAGCCTCCCAAGCACTGGGACTACAGGCGTGAGCCACCACACCCAACTTCTAAAATCATTTTGTATGTGTGTGTGTGTGTGTGTGTGTGTGTGTGTGTGGTACTGGGGATTGAACCCAGGGGCATTCTACCTCTGAGCTACACTCCCTGTCCTATTTTTAAATTTTGAAACAGGGTCTCACTAAGTTGCAGAGGGCCTCACTAGGTAGCTGAGGCTGGCCTCAAACCCGGATCCTCCTGTCTCAGCCTTTCAAATGCTGGGATTACAAGTGTGCGCCACCACGCCCGGCTTATAAAATCTTTTGATTTGCCTTTCTTACTAACTAGAACTTCCTTCTTCATGTAAATTTTGGGTGTAGAGGATGTTTGTTTTTCCTCACCTTCTAGTCCTATAGTACCTGGAATATTCTTTGGGGAATAACCTCTTCCTCCCCTCCTCTCTCCTTCCCAGCTGGCTGGGCTTCAGTTGGTTTCCAGGAGTACACAAGTGGCTCAGGTGGGCGACTGGCTCGGTGACTGGTTCAGGTCTGGCCAACCCTCTGGCTACAGTGATTGGTTTGGGGTGGATGAATGATCCAAAATGGCTCACAGTGAATCCCAGACATGTGCAGCAGCCTCATGAAACAGATGTTCTCTTTTCAGCTGGATTTAAGCCTGAAAAGATGTAGACCCATAATTTTTGGCAGCAATTTTGTTATGGCGTGGAGAGTGAGGCCAACGGAGAGAAAAGTAGAATCAGAGGATGGAAAAGATGGGGTCCTTGAGACACTCGATGCTTGGATCAAGCCACACCTCGAGCCTGATCCCTGGACATTTCGGTTCCTCTTTTGTTCAATAACTTTAAATCTGCTTTTCCAAAAGAATATTGGGAGCTGGGCGTGGTGGCGCTGGCTTGTAATCCCAGTACTTGGGAGGCTGAGACTGGAGGATCCAGGTTTGAGGCCAGCCTCACCTACTTAGTGAGGCCCTCTTAGTGAGACCCTGTTTCAAAATAAGGAATAAAAAATAGGGCTGGGGGTGTAGCTCAGAGGTAGAATCCCCTGGGTTCAGTCTCCATTTGGGTAAAAGAAAAAAAAGAAAAGGAAAAAAGAATATTGGGTAATTTGTCATAGTACAACAAGTCTAACTTGGACTCCCTAAGAGCTGAAGGCTGGTGTGCCTCTGGCTCCAGCCCATCTCCCATGTAGGAACCCCGCCTTCTCTCAAGTTCTGTGCAGGAAGTTCTGAAGCCTCCATCAAAACTCTCATCTGTGGTCCGAAAGCAAATACTCTGCCATTTCCTTCTGTCCCACTGGGCTCTCTGGGGTAGAGGAGGAAACCTTGTTTCTGAAAAAGCAAAGAGTGGTAACCCTGTCTCAGCTACCAGCAAAGCTGCTGGGACATGGTCAATATTGAGGTCATGAAAGCCCTCACCCTCTTAAGGCACTTACAGTTCTGCTGAGGCTACTGCATCCCATGCAGGGGCGCAAAGGAACTGCACTTGTCCTTTTTTCTTCGTAATTCCACTTCTGCGGCTCTTGCCTTGTGCCGGCATTAAGCAGGGCATTTCACACTCGCTCTCACGTGTAATCCTCATAGCAGTTTGAGGAGTAGGAATAATCACAGTATTCCCATATAGATCATCCCCAATAGATGAGAAAATCGAAGTTCAGAAAGTTCAATGAGTGGGCCAAGGATCCCTGGCTGGTCAATGAAGAAAGGGGTTTCACGACATGAGGACGCACCCCATTTATGAATCGTGTCTCCTACGGATGGGAGCCTAAAGGCGGAGAAAGACGAAGAAGGGACATTTGGGGCTGTAGGAAGTGGAGGCTGCGTGGGGGTGACTGAGCTACAGCCCGAGTGTGCCATGCGTGACGATCCAGGTGAACAAGGGATTTTCCACTCTCGGAGACTGGCTTGACAGGTGGGGGCGGCTGGTGGGGCGGGGCCTCCTTGGACCCTCCCTTGTCCAGGTGAGGCGCCTGCTACCCCGGCCGGAAGGGAAGATGCGCCCACGCAGCGCTCGTAAGGTGTAATGTGTTCTTGGCTCGGGAGCTGTTCGGCCAGGCTCACTTGGCGCCCGGGTCCTGGCCCGGCGTGCCGGGTCTTTGCGGGGGTGGAAGAGCAGGGTGCCGCGCCCTGCCCGGCCCAGGTGTCGCCTCCGGGGCGGGGTTTGGGAACCAGGCAGCTGGAGATTCCCGGGTAGACTGGCGCGCGGGCGTCGAGGGACAGAAGCCTAGGAGAGACCGAGCCCGAGAGCACACCGGGCAGGCAAAAGCGCGGGTCACCAGCATGTTCTCCCGAAACCACCGGAGCCGGGTCACCGTGGCCAGGGGCTCCGCCCTGGAGATGGAATTCAAACGCGGCCGCTTTCGACTTAGCCTCTTCAGCGACCCGCCCGAGGTGAGAGACCGCGTCCCTGCCTCGTCCTTCCCAGGTCCCGCAGGCAGCCCCGGCCGCCTCCGCCTCCCGCCCTGGCCCGCGCGCGGCGAGGGGCGGGACCCGTGGTCTGGGTCTACGCTGGCCCGAGTCCCGGGCTGAAAAGTGCGGGCCGTCTGCTCACTAATCGGTCAGAACCGCCCCCCACACATTCCCTGCCCTGGTCAGGATGATTTGCCTTTGCCTGGAAAAACTCTAGGTTGGCCTTAGTGCTCGATTCCCAAAATGTGCCCGGACACAGCCCCACCTAGGCATCTCGGGACCAGGGGCGGTGGGCAGCCAGGCGGGCCCCAGGCGCGCGCTCTTGGCACCGGCGCCCCCTGGGTCCCAGCGGCCAGCCCCATCCCACACCCGTTCTTAACTGCTGGGCCAGCCTCTGTCACCCCTCTCCGCTCCCAGGCCAGGTCTGCTGCGTCGCTGAAGCCCACCCTAGGCTCTCTGTGCCCCCGAAGGGCAGCAAGAGTGTGTGTGTGTGTGGGGGGGGATTATCTCTTGTAACTCTTTGGGGGCTATTTCCTACACCCAAACTTTCTGCCTCCCATCCTGGGGCCTAAAAGGAGTCCTGCCTCCAGGCTGAGTTTCTTCCCGGGTCCTCCTTTCTATGCGTGGCGGGCTTCTGAGCCCTACCTGCAACTCCTAAAGAGGCTAGAGGGGTGCGGCTGAGCCTGGACTGAGCATACGCAGCCACCGCAAAGAGGCTCGGGTCCCCAAGGTCAGCCTCACACTTGCCCAAGGACAAGCCATTTCCAAGCTCTCCTACCTTCTCGGGCCTGCAAAGGGTTAAACGCGGTGGGCCACCCTCTTGGCCACCCTCTCCCTCTGGGCTGGGATTCCAGGCCTTGGCTTCTGCCCTTTCCCTCCCAGGCTGCCCAGAACAAAGGCCCTTTCACACCCGCGCGCATCCCGGTGTCCCAGGCCGGCTTTGAGTCAGAAGCCGGTGGACTTGGGGAGAGGGCCTTTGTTGCCTCCCCCCACCCCGCTGCAGCAACTGGGCCTGAGGAACACGCGTGGGGCCAGTGTGGGGGCGAGGGGCGAGGCCGGGGATCAGGAGGAGGGGCCTGGGAGCCGGGGCCGCCCCTGGGTTCAGCCAGGCCTTAGGGGGCCAGTGAGGAGGAGCGGGGCGGAGCCGCCGGGCAGGCTGGCGGCCGAGGAGAGAGTGACTCCGTGGGCTGGGGGGGGGGGGGGGGGGGGGGGGGGGGGGGGGGGGGGGGGGGGGGGGGGGGGGGGGGGGGGGGGGGGGGCCGGGGGGGGGGGGGGGGGGGGGGGACGACGCTGCAGCTGGCTGGGACTCGGGGCTGGTTTCCTGTCTGGAAGGGAAGGGGCCCGCAGAGGGGAGCGGGGGCAGTAGCAGACAGGCACACCCCTGCTTTTTTTCCCCCTGCCTCTCCTCCCTTCTGCTGGAAAAGCGAGGTAATTGTGAGCCCAGGGTGGGGCGGGCTGGATGGGGGCCCGAATTGGAAGGGGTGACCCTGGGATCTGCGCTGCATTACCGACTCACCCCTTTGTCCCACTCCCCGGGTTCATCTCCCCTCAAGTCCCCACTTCGGTTGCTTTCTCCCCTAACTTTGTCAAACTAAGTCAGAACGCCACTCGGAGAGCGCTCCAACCTCCTGACAAGCCCCAGGACTCCGCAGAACCTGCAGGAGGCGTCCCCGCCCCCTGCCAGCTGTGCCTGCCCCTCACTGCCCTCTCTGCACACAGATTCTCTGTCCACCAGGCCAGGGATGTGGGCGGGGGCAGGGGAGGGGCCAGAGTGGGAATGAAAGGGCCTTTTTCTTCCACAGCTGGGAGAACAGCTGCCACCCAAGCAAGGCTGGACACTGTGTGCCCAGAGTCCCCTCTGCAGCTGGCTTCCCCTCCCGGACCCGCTAATCCTCACCTCGCTTTCCTTTCCTCTTCTGCCTGGCTCCCACCACAGCCTTGGAACAGCAGTAGGCCAGGAGAAGTGGTCACCACAGCCAGAGGGGTCCAGAGCAGAGGGACAGGGGCAGCCTCTGCCCTCTGGCCAAGAGCTGGCTGCCTTTCTCAAGACCAGGGAGCAGTGGGCAGAGGAACTGTGGGACAGCAGTGCCCGCCTGCCCCCCTTTGGAGGGACTTTCAAGGGAAGGGGCTCAGGGGGGCGCAGAGATGCAGGACAGATTGCACATCCTGGAGGACCTGAATATGCTCTACATTCGGCAGATGGCACTCAGCCTGGAGGTAATGCCCTTCCCCTGGAGTACCCACTTCCTCTGCTTGCATCTCAGCCCATCTCAACCTTGCCCACCCCTGCTGGGACGGGGGGGGGGGGAGGCCTGTCCAAAGTGGGGAGAGGGACAGGTGGTTCTTTACGCCACGCACTGTCTGCATTGTGTGGACCCAGGTCCCTTTCTGCTGATAGAACATCATGTTGACAGCAGGGTCTTCACACCTATTTTTGGAAGCTCTGTGGGTGGATTTGGATGGATGTTTGGGGACAAGGGCTCTTTTTATGTATGGGATTAAGAGAGGAGTCCAGCGTGAGAGAGGTTGGTATGGAAGATGTAGCCTCAAGCCGGGTGTGGTGGCGCACTTTTGTAATCCCAGTACTTGGGAGGCTGAGACCGGAGGATCCCAGGTTCTCGGCCAGCTTCAGCTACTTTAGTGAGGTCCTCCACAACTTAGTGAGACCATATTTCAAAATAAAGAATAAAAAATAGGGCTGGGGGTATAGCTCAGAGGCAGACTGCCCCTGGGTTCAATTCCTGATACAAAATAAGATAAAATAAAATAAGTAAAAGATGTAGCCTCACGCCTCACTAGAAAAGAGAAAGAAGATGCTGGGACAAGAGTAAGGATTTTGCTGGAAGTCTGGCCTGGTGTTGTACCCCTGTAATCCCAGTAGTTGGGAGGCTCAGCCAGGAAGATCACAGGTTCAAAGCCAGCCTCAGCAATTTAGCAAGGTTCTTAGCAACTTAACAAGACTGTTTTCAAATAAAAAGTACAACAGGACTGGAGATGTAGCTCAAAGGTAGCATGACACTGGGTTCAATCCCAAGCATCACATTAAAAAAAAAAATTCTAGCCGGGCGTGGTGGCGCACGCTTGTAATCCCAGCATTCGGGAGGCTGAGACCAGAGGATCCGGGTTCGCGGCCAGCCTCAGCTACCTAGTGAGGCACTCCGAAACTTAGTGAGACTCGGTCTCAAAATAAAGAATAAAAAATAGGGCTGGGGGTATAGCTTGGAGGTAGAATGCCCCTGAGTTCAATCTCTAGTACCGCAAAAAAAAAAAAAAAATTCTCCTAGTCCTGAAGATGATAGCTATTTATTCATTTTAAATTCTTGAACTCATTTAAACACATACTATGTGCCAAATTCCTTTCTAGATCATGGGATATCTCAGCAAACAAGTTAGGAAAGGTACATTCTAGTGGGAGAACAGGTAATAAACTTGTAAACAGAAGTAATATCACACTGGGCATGGTGGCGTATGCCTGTAATCCCAGTACTTGGGAGGCTGAGACAGTGGGATCACAGGTTCAAGACTAGCCTCAGCAACTTAGGTGAGACTCACAGCAACCTAGCAAGAAAGACCCTGTGTTTTTTTTTTTTTTTTTTTAAATCCAGGTGTGGTGGTACTTGTAATCCCAGTACTTGGGAGGCTGAGACAGGAGGATTGTAGATACACTGCCAGCCTCAGCAACTTAGTGAGATCCTGTTTCAAAATAAAAGAATACTTAATGAGACCTGGTTTCAAAATAAAGAATAAAAAATAGGGCTGGGGGTGTAGCTTGGAGGTAGAATGCCCCTGAGTTCAATCCCCAGTACCGCAAAAAAAAAAAAAAAAACCCAAAAAACAAAATAATAAAATAGGGATGGGGGTGTAGTTTAGAGGTAGAATGTCCCTGGGTTCCATCCCTAGTACAAAAAAAAAGAAAAAGAAAAAGAAAAGAAAATTAAAAAGGAGGGGTGCAGGGGGTGTAGCTCAGAAGTAGAATGCCCTGGATTCAATCCCCAATAGTGAAACTATGAAAGGCAGGTGGGAAGACTTGACAGTGTGGTTGGAGGAATGCTTTCCAGAGGGCATAGCAAGGGCAAAGGCCCTCCGATAAGGATGAGGGTGATATGTTTATGGAAAAGCGAGCAAGCCCGTGTGGCAGGAATAAAGTAGTTGGGGTTGAGCTGATGGACAGGAGCTAGGTCATGCCGGGCCTTGGGGGACAGGATAAGGCTCATAGATTGTATTCTGAGTATACTATTGGGCTATGGAAGGGTTTTAAGCCGAGGAACAATTCGCATAATTTTGCCCCCTGGTACTAGGAATGGAATCCAGGGCCTTGTGTAAATGTTCAGCTGTACCCATAGAGTGTGTGTGTGTGTGTGTGTGTGTGTGTGTGTGTGTTCGAGTGTGTGTTACTGGGAATTGAACCCTAGGGCATTTTACCTCTGAGCTACACCCCCAGCCCTATTTTATCTTTTATTTTGAGACAAGTCTCACTAAGTTGCTGAGAATCTTGTACATCGCTGAGACTGGTCTCAAACCTGTGATCCTCCTGTCTCAGCCTCCCAAGTACTAGGATTATGGGTGTGCGCCACCATGCCCGGTTCACAACCTTTTAGAATTCTGAGATGGTGTCTTGCTAAGTTGCCCAGTCTGGCCTCAAACCTGGAATCCTCCTGCCTCTGACTCTGCCTCTGCCTTGAGTAGCTGGCATTACAGGACATGTACCACCATGTTCGGCCTCATCTAATATTTTTAAATGATGGCTGCTGTGGAGAATAAGCTAGGTGATGGTGTGGGGATGGGGTTTAGGGGGAGATGGTTGGCAAGAGAGATCGCAAAAGACCCCCAGGATAATGGTGGTCATAGGAGAGAGAACCTGGTGGCATAGATTAAAGTGCTCGTGGTGGAGAAAGGGGGAAGAGAGTGGGTTTCAAATTATGGTGGTTGCTGGGTGTGGTGGTGCCACCTGTAATCCCAGCTACATGGGAAACTGAGGCAAGAGGATGAAGAGTTAGAGGTCAGGCTCTGCGACACACACAAAGTCTCAAAATAAAATTAGAAAAGGGCTGGGGATGTAGCACAGAGGTAGAACACTTGCTTGCCATGCACAAGGCCCTGGGTTCAATCTCCATCACACACACACACACACACACACACACACACACACACACACACGGTGGTAGATCCGACAGGGCTTGCTGATTGATTAGACAGGTGGGGCGAGAACTTCAGGATGATCCCCAGGTGTCAGGCTGAGCAACGGGGTGGTATGGTATGGCCCTTTCTGAGAGGGAAGATGAAGAAAGTTGTGGAAGTGACTGCCTGGACCAGGCAGGAGCTGCTGCTCTGGGAGGTTGGAGGTGGTAGTATAATGAGTCTCGATCAGAAATGGCAATTTATAGCCTGGCATGGTGGTGCACGGTTGTAATCCTGGTACTTGGGAGGCTGAGACTGGAGGATCTGGGTTCTCGGCCAGCCTCAGCTACCTAATGAGCACTCCACAACTTAGTGAGACCCGGTTTCAAAATAAAGAATAAAAAAAATAGGGCTGGGGGTATAGCTCAAAGGTAGAATGCCCCTGAGTTCAATCCCCAGTACCACAAAAAAAAAAAAAAAAAAGGCAATTTATAGCCGGATGTGGTGGTGCATGGTTGTAATCCTGGTACTTGGGAGGCTGAGACAGAAGGATCCCAGGTTCATGGCCAGCCTCAGCTACTTAGGGAGGCCTTCCACAACTTAGTAAGACCCTATTTCAAAAAAAAAAAAAAAAAAAGAATAAAAAATAGGGCTAGGGATATAGCTTGGAGGTAGAATGCCCTTGGGTTCAATCCCTGGTACTGAAAAAAAACAAAACAAAACAAAAAACAAAAAAAAACCCAGGCAATTTATTGCACATGTGCTACTTGCCCAGCCCCGCCCCCACTCCTTGCAGCACAGTGGACATTTCTAGCCAGCCATAGCACTCTTCACCAGTGAGCCCAGATGTGGCCCAAGAATCTTTCGCGCACAGCCTTGGGTATAAATTGTGCAGGCGGGGTCTTTTACACATGCCTACCAGACGCAGGAATTCTGGTCTGGTTTCCGCTGCACTAGGAGGGGGCACTTTAATGTATTTAGCTGGAGAAGGTCACTTTTTTCTATTTTGCAGAAAGGTGCCCAATGAACCTATTGGGATTCTAACATTACCTAATTGTCTTGTGTTGATGTGTAAGATAAAACCTTTTTGCCATTCATAGTCATTTGCACCGTTCACATTCTTAGTTACATATGGCTATTGCAGTTAATTAATTAAAATGAAATGAAATAAAGTATTCAGTTTCTCAGTTGCTCTAGGCACATTTCAAGTGCTAGATGGCGGCTACTGAGTATTTCCATCATTGCAGAGTTTAGCGTGTTCTTGGTTTGTTTGTTTGTTTGTTTTTAACGGTGGATTGAACCTAGGGGCATTCTACCTCCAACCTACACCGCAGCCTTTTTTATTTTTTACTTTGAAATAGAGTCTCACTGAATTGCTGAGGCTGGCCTCCAACTCATGACTCCTTCTGTCTCAGACTCCCAAGTACTGGGATTACAGGTGCATGCCACTGAGCCTGGCTGTTATTGGACAGAGCTAGTCTAGGTGTAGAAATGTTTAAGTTCACCGGGTATAGTGGTGCACACTTATAATCCCAGCATTTGGGAGGCTGAGACTGGAGGATCCGGGATCTCGGCCAGCCTCAGCTACTTAGTGAGGCACTCCGCAACTTAGTGAGACCCTGTTTCAAAATTAAGAATAAAAAACAGGACTGGGGGTGTAGCTCGGAGGTAGAATGCCCCTGAGTTCAATCCCTAGTACCGCAAAAAAAAAAAAAAAAAAAAAAAAAAAAAAAAAAAAAAAAAAAAAAAAAAAAAAAAAAAAAAAAAAAAAAAAAAAAAAAAAAAAAAAAGAAAAGAAATGTTTAAGTTCGGCATCCTCCCCCAACAACAATGTAATTTTTCTCCGAGGGAGGCCTGCTCACAATCTGGGGCACAGGAGGGGCTTCGTTTTCACTCTGGTCACTCTACTTGGTTCATAAGCTAGGGCTGCTGTTTTCTCTCTCCACCAAGTTCGGCGGGTTCTTAAAAGATAGATGTTGCAGGGAATGGCAAGAAAAGTAGTCCTGGCCGAATACACTACCAAGAGGCCCTTCTGGAGAGGCAGTTTGCGTGGCAAGTCACAGTTTACCCAGTGAGAGTGAGAGAAAGCTTGTTTTTAAGTGTGTGCCAGGCCCAGGAAGAGGCTAGCCCTTCCCATTTAATCCCCCAATAATGCTGTGAAGGAGGTAGACCACTCCCCAGGCTACAGACTGAGGCTCCAGAGGTTCAATGCTCACAGCTGGTCAATTCCTTAATCCAGAATTTGAATTTAGCCCTGGTGGAGATTTTGGAAGGAACAGAAGATGGAAGCAGTAGAGTAGGAAGGAAGTCGGGGTCGGAAGAAGGTGGGAGGGCTGGGAAGGGACGTCCACGGAGGGCCCATGACTCATCCTCCCTCAGCCCCTGGGGATCTGACCCAGGTCTGACTGACACTCAACTCTGGGCGCTTTCCCAGGAGAGTTCAGGGGAAATGCTGCCCGCTTGGGAACCGGGTGTGCAGAGGTGGGGAGGGAGCAACAAGGAAGTTTCCCTGGGGTGGGGAGTCTGAGGAAGGCTCTGAGATGCTCTACCCCAAAACATGGGCGTGGGTTTCTAGGGCACCAGTGGATGTGGCCACGGGAGAGTGGATTTGGGGCTGGAGTGTGATGGGCGTTACATGGAGATGTCTAGGCCCCCAGTGCTGCTTATCCACGCTAGGTTCCCGGTTTTTACACTTTATAAATCCCGCCCCTTGCAAGGGGTCACCTTGCAGGGAAACCACAACACACGGGAGGGGCCTCCCCCACCCGAAGGCCTCCGAGGTCTTTCCAGCAAGCTGAGGGGACTCCATGAGGTGCCCTCGCTTCAGGGTCTTCGACTTTGCGATGCCCAGGGCTGGAGCTTAGCGAGCTGAGGCTCTCCGAGGGACCGCAGGTGCCCCGGTGCCCCTCGGCCATTCTCGCGGCAATTGAAAGCTGATGTCACCGGCGCCCAGAGCGCCGCTGCGGGCGGAGACGGTACACTGCGCCGCGCCCGGGTCCCTCCGGTTCCTCGCGGCCCTCTGGCCCCACCGCCTCCCTCTCCTGGTACCGCTCGCTGGACCCCCGAGCCACTCTGCACGCGCAATGGACGCGGCTGGGGAAGGATGCGTGAGTGCTGGCCACTGGGATCACTGGGGCGAGGCTGGCCGGTAGGGGCTTGAAGATGCCGGGGAGCCCCCCTCCTCTTTGGCTTTCACCCATTTGCGGTATTCGTGGCAGAAGCTGGGTGCAGAGGTTGGCGAGCAGCGAAACTTAGCAGAGATGGTGCCGACAGACAAGGCGAGGCTGGGAGGAGCTATGCAGTCTGGGAGGGCTTCCTGGTGGAGGGGGCTTGGGGACTAGGTTGGTCTATTTGAAAGGGAAACAGGTGGATGGTGCTGGGTGAAGGGTGATGGAAGCCTGGCCTAGCACAGTGGCTCAGAAAAGAGATAAAGAGAGCCGGGCGTGGTGGTGCACGCTTGAAATCCCAGCATTTGGGAGGCTGAGACCGGAGGATACGGGTTCGAGGCCAGCCTCAGCTGCTTAGTGAGGTCCTTTGCAACTTCGTGAGACCCTGTTTCAAAATAAAGAATAAAAAATAGGGCTGGGGGTGTAGCTTGGAGGTAGAATGCCCCTGAGTTCAATCCCCAGTACTGCAAAAAAAGGAAAAGAAAAGAGATAAGGAAAGGGGTTTGCGGGCAGGCCAGACAAGACTTGTAAGAAGGAATTTAGGGTGTTCGTGTCTTGGATATCTGGGGGCTAGAGCCACCAGGGACAGAAGCCAGAGCACAAGTGTGGAGAAGAGCTGGTGTGAGGGAGAAGACAGGTTTGGGGACATCACACCTGTCTCCTTTTCCCTCTGGCTGCCTTCACTTGCCTTGTCTGCTGAACCAGTCTGTACCAGGACTGGATGGCTGGGTTAGTTTTTTACCCCTCTGGTCACTTCAGCCAGAAGCAAGTGTGGTCTGTCTCCTGTGTCGATGCCGTGACACGGCACTTATGAGCAGCCATTGGCGTCTGCATCTCTCATCTGCCAGCGGGGTTTTAAATGTACAGCCTCGGGCAGCACAGGGAGCTCCAGTATTCACTGGGTGAACACTACTGCTGCCAAAATGACATTGAAATAAGCATCCCTACCACTCGTGTCCCTGCGCTAAGCATTGAGCTGAGGGCTTTACAGCCCTGTCTCTGAATCCCCACAGCCCTAGGATGCGGGACTTGTCGTTCCTGTTTTATAGGTGGGGAAACTGAGAGGGGGGTTGAGCAAGTTGTCCAAATGGGCCCTTCCTTTTGCTCAGTGGCAAAAGGACTTGCTCTTTTCTTTCTTTTTTTTTTTTTTTTTTTATTTGCAGTCTTGGGGATTAAACTCAGGGGCATTCTACCTCCGAGCTATACCCCCAGTCCTATTTTTTATTCTTTATTTTGAAACAGGGTCTCACTAAGTTGCGGAGTGCCTCACAGGGTAGCTGAGACTGGCCTTGAATTCGGATCCTCCGGTCTCAGCCTCCGAAATGCTGGGATTAGAAGCGTGCACCACCATGCCCGGCTGGACTTGCTCTTTTCTGAGCAAATGATAATGGAAATCTTGCTTCCTCTCCCAGTGCCTCCCCTCTGCTCCTTATGCACAGCCTCTCCAGTCCCTCACTCCTGGATCACCGACATCCTGTTCCCATCCCTTGCCATTGACCTCGCCTCCCAAGCCCAGGGCCGGATGGTGGTGGGTGCCCTCATTTGAGTTGTGTATGGGGTTCTGTGCAGCACAGGTGAGCTCTGTAGGCAGTATGCTTCTTCTACTGATCCCATAAAACTGTTTTCCATTCCTGGCTCCCAGGCCCAAAATATGCATACATGTATATATAAATATATACATACACACATATACATATATTTACACACACACACATATATATATTTACACACACACATATATCTCATGCACAAATGCTAGCATGAATAATATTGTCCTGTTTTCTCACATATTTTCTAGAAGTTGTTTCATATCTGTTCACATGTCTACCACAGCCTTTTTGTGTGTGTGTGTGTGGTACTGGGGATTGAACTCAGGGGCATTCTATCCTCAGCCTCAACCCAGCCATATTTTTTATTTTTATTTGGAAACAAGGTCTCCCTAGGTTGATGAGAATCTCACTACTTGCTGAGGCTGTCCTTGAACCTGCGATTCTGCTGTCTCAGCCTCTCAAGTACTGGGATTACAGGCATGCGCCACCACTCCTGGTTTATCACAGTTTTTAATATCTACAATATTACATGGTATAGATGTGCTATAAACTTATTTAACCAATGCCCTATTGAAGGGCTTTTGATTTTTGTGTTTAAAACAACACAATATTTCTGTACTTGCAATTTTGCCTAGTTATATGTGTAAATGTATTTGTAAGATAAAATGCTAGATGTTGGTTAGTTAGAACAAAGGATACATTTTTAGCTTTCATAGATTTTTCCAAACTGTGATTAAAAGATGCAGAAGGAGCCGGGCGTGGTTGTGAATGCTTGTAATCCCAGTACTTGGGAGGCTGAGACTGGAGGATCTGGGTTCACTCGAGGCCAGCCTCAGCTACTTAGTGAGGCCCTCCACAACTTAGTGAGACTGTTTCAAAATAAAGTTCTGGAGCCGGGTGTGGTGGCACATGCTTGTAATCCCAGTACTTAGGAGGCTGAGACCAGAGGATCCGGGTTCGAGACCAGCCTCAGCGACTTCGTGAGGCTCTCCACAACTTAGTGAGACCCTGTTTCCAAAATAAAGAATAAAAAATAGGGCTGGGGGTATAGCTCGGAGGTAGAATACCCCTGGGTTCCATCCCCAGTACTGCAAAAAAAAAGTACTGGGATTGAACCCAGGGGCATTTTACTTTTGACTACACCCTCTCCCCTATTTTACTTTTAAAAAGGGTCTAAGTTGCCGTGGGCCTTGCTAAGTTGCTGAGGCTGGCCATGAACATGTTATCCTACTTCCACAGCCTCCCAATTCTGGGATTACAGGCATGCACCGCCATACCCAGCTAGGACATCTGTATTTATTTTTTTCTTTATTTTGTGGCACTGGGGATTGAACCCAGAGGCATTCTTCTACCTTTGAGCTACACCCCCAGCCCGATTTTATTTCTTATTTGGAAACAGGTCTTGCTAGATTGAAAAGAGTCTCACTGCTTGCTGAGTCTGTCCTTGAACCTTCGATCCTCCTGTCTCAGCCTCCCAATACTGGGATTACAGGTGGGCACCACCACGTCCAGCTAGGACATCTGTATTTTGACGAGGCTTTTCTGGTTATTTGTGGGCAGCTGAGATGGAGACCCAACACTTGCTCTAGAATTGCCTAAAACTTTAGTTTATCAGTTTTTCCTGGGCCACAGCCCCCTTGGGGACTGGGGGTGGGGAGCTTCAGCCTGTTCTCTGACATTTCCTTTTCACCTTTCCCCTGACCCTGGCTAGGACACAGAGCTGCAGAGGAAGCTAGACCATGAGATCCGGATGAGGGAAGGGGCCTGCAAGCTGCTGGCAGCCTGCTCCCAGCGAGAGCAAGCTCTGGAGGCCACCAAGAGCCTGCTGGTGTGCAACAGCCGCATCCTGAGCTACATGGGCGAACTGCAGCGTCGCAAGGAGGCCCAGGTGCTGGGGAAGACAGGCCGGCGGTGAGCAAGGGGAGGCAAGGCCTCAGAGGGAGCAGGCGGCTTTATGGGTGGTGGTAGTACAGTACGTGCATACGTGGAGTGTGGACCACCCTGCAGATGACCTCCTCGCGAAGGCCTGTCTGGGGCCTGGAAAGAGACCCTGCTGTTTTACCATTGCCTTGTGTCACCCAGAGTAGCTAGGGATGGGATCAGAAAAGCCGATATATCTAGTGGAAGCTGGCAATCTGAAGGATAGCATGTCAGGCAACAGCACTAATTTGCTAAGCCCTGCCTGTGATCTGATAAGTCTGGCTGGCTTCTGGAAAAGTAATTTTCTCAAAGCCAGTGGGCCAAATGGCCAATTTGTTGAATGGCCAATTTGGCACAAATTGACAATAGTTTGTTGTACCTGGGGTTCACCAACAAAGGCAGGAATTGGGACAATTAAAAACCACTTAAAGGAAACCTGGCATGGTGGCACATGCCTATAATCCCAGTACTTGGGAGGCTGAGACAGGAGGATCACAGGTTTGTGACCAGCCTCAGCAACTTAGCAAGACTCTCAGCAACCTAGTGAGTCCATGTTTCAAAACAAAACAGTAAAAAAAAAAAAAAAGAAGGGCTGGGAGTGTAGTTCAGAGGCAGAATGCCCCTAGGTTCAATGCCTAGTACCGCAAATAAATAATAAATAAATAAATAAATAATCACTTAAGGGAGTCAGGCAGGGTGGTGGTGCATGCTTGTGCTTGTAATCACAGTACTTGGGAGGCTGAGACAGGAGGATCACAGGTTTAAGGCCAGCCTCAGCAAATTAATGAGGCCTTCTGCAATTTAGTGAGACTCTGTTTCAAAATAAAAAATAAAAATAGAGCTGGGGGTATAGCTCAGAGGTAGAATGTCCTTTGGTTTAACCCTCAGCACCAAAAACCAAAACAAAAAAATCCCTTAAGGGAAAGCCTTCCCATTCATATAAATTAGATTGTGCATTCTAAAGCTTCTGGATGTGAAACACAAGCCACACTGACACTAGACCCTGCTGACCTGACTAATCTACCACGAAATGGCTCCAGTGATGCTGTGGTTAAACCACAATGTTAGAGAAAATATTTGGTAGTTGATTGCTGTAAGAACTGGCCATTTTGGTAAGCTAGCCATTTGGAGAGTTGGCTCCTGAAAATGTGGCCTGCTTGCCTCACCCAGGCTGTGTGGGGAGGTGGTCCCAGCCCCTCACTGGTGTGGTGCCCATCCCAGCCATGTGGGAAGAAACGGCTCACTCAACAGCTGCCCCCCTGCAGTGAGAGGAAGGGCAGGCAGGCAAGGAGGACAGCTTGTGGCAGTGTGCTGCCTCCTGGGGGGTGTATGCAAGTCCCTCACAGCGAGACACACTGCCATCAGCACCAAATCATTTAGCTGAAGACCCTACTAAGTTAGAAGTTTTATTAGTGCCATTGTAAATAAGTATGGACAAACTGTCACCTTAGGAAAAGGACAAACACTTGGTGAATCCCAGTGAGGGGGGCAGAGGGGAGGACCCTGCAGTTGGGGACGGAGGAATTGGGGCACTGGGAGGGTGCAGCCTATGTGGCGAGGAGGGTAAAGGAGAAATCAAAGAAAGAGGAAAGGGGTGGTGGAGGGGTCTTTAGTGAATGGAACACACATGTTCCCTGCTTGGGTTTTTCCTTTCATCAAACATTGGTCAAACTATTGACTAAAGCTGGGTGGGGTGGCACACACTTGTAATCCCAGTACTTGAGAGGCTGAGACAGGAGGATCACAGGTCTGAGACCAGCCTCAGCAATTTAGTGAGACTCTCAGCAACCTACTGAGACCTTGTTTCAAAAAAAGAAAAAAACATTTAAAAAAGGGAGTCTGGGGGTATACCTTGGATGTAGAATGCTCCTGGGTTCACTCCTCAGTAACACACACACACACACACACACACACACACACACACACCCCAAAAACACCCCCCCCCAAGTGCCCTCTTACATAAAAGATGAGATAGAGGAAATGAGCAGCCTCCCAATTGCTACAAACAAACAAACAACCTTGCAAACCTCTCCAAGCCTGGGGCCTAACAGAGGAGCCCTTGACAGGAGTCTCTCTGTGGGCACCTGTCCCCTCAAGGCCCAACTTGTCCCTTGACAGGAGCCTGGAGATGGTCAGGAAGGTTTCTTGGAGGGGGAGAAACCTTGAGCTTGTGCACTGCATCTGTGTTTCCATGGCTCCAGTGTCCCTAAACCCAGCAAACCTCTGGATTCCTCTGGATTCAGTCAACAACACCCCTTCATAGTCCTTCCACCCCACGTGTCAAACTGACTGTCACCTTAGGACGTGTCAGCCTGTCTTAGGAGTTCCTAAAGTCTTTGGGAATCAGAGCAAGGGGGAGGAGTGTGCAGAGGCCAGGCCAAGATGCTGTGATCTACCCACAGGCCTTCTGACAGCAGGCCGCCCGCTGAACGCTCCCCCTGCCGTGGCCGGGTCTGCATCTCCGGTAAGAAGCACAGCTGCCCCAGCTGCTGGCACCCCTGCCTGGCCGCATGATCTCCTGCCTGGTCTCAATACCCCTTCCTCCCCCTCTGCCCCTTAGACCTCCGGATCCCACTCATGTGGAAGGATACTGAATATTTCAAGAACAAGGGTGGTGAGTTCTACCCCTGGGGCAAATTTAGGGGACTGTCCCTGAGATTGGAGACTCTTGTAGGGCACTTAAAAACAACAACAATGCCGGGCGCGGTGGCACACGCTTGTAATCCCAGCATTCGGGTGGCTGAGACTGGAGGATCTGGGTTCACAGCCAGCCTCAGCTGCTTAGTGAGGCCCTCTGCAACTTAGTGAGACCCGGTTTCAAAATAAAGAATAAAAATAGGGCTGGGAGTGTAGCTCGAAAGTAGAACGCCCCTGAGTTCAATCCCCAGTACCGCAAAAAAAGAAAAGTAAATAAAAATAAAAACAACAACAAACCAGTTTTGCCCTTTGAACCCAGACCTTCACCGCTGGGCTGTATTCCTACTGCTGCAGCTAGGGGAGCAGATTCAGGACACAGAGATGATCCTGGTGGACAGGACCCTTACGGACATCTCCTTTCAGAACAGTGTGCTCTTGTGAGTATCTGGCCCCTGTGGCTCCCTCCTTTCTCCATTCTGCCTCAGACTCCCATGAGGTGATCCTGCGGGAGGAGGAGCAGGGAGATGGTAGCTAGACTTGGCCCTGAAGCTGTCCTGTACGTGTACCGCCCTGCCCCATGCCTCCCTGGTCCATTCCTCTCTTCCTCCTATAGCACGGAGGCAGGGCCAGACTTTGAACTTCGGCTGGAGCTGTATGGCGCCTGTGTGGAAGAAGAGGGGGCTTTGGCTGGTGCCCCCAAGAGGCTTGCTACCAAACTCAGCAGCTCCCTGGGGCGTTCCTCGGGCAGGCGTGTCCGGGCATCGCTGGACAGTGCGGGGGGCTCAGGGAGCAGTCCTATCCTGCTCCCCACTCCAGCTGTGGGGTAAGGTCCAACACTCCCCCACTGCCCTCCGCTGTGTGCCTGCCATGGCTGACCTTTGAACCGTGCTGAGCATGCAGAAGTCACTTTGCTCTGCCACCAGGACACACAGATGGACATGAATGAGTGGTAGCCATACAGCTGGGAGGCCTTCTGGCCTGTAACTCAGAGCTACGCCTAAGTCAGGCCATAAGACCACAGGGAGCATTAAGAGTTAGGCTCTGGGGCCTTAACTTTTTAGCAGATGCAAATACATGTGAATAAAGAGGTCCTAGTTGGAGCAGGGTAGCCTGGGTCCTGTGGTACCTAGACACCTGGAGGCCCCTTGTGGAATCACTAGGACTCTGAGGAGCCATAAACCATGCTAACCTAAGCCTCAAGCGGCTTCATCTCTTTTTTTTTTTTTGCGGTACTGGGGATTGAACTCAGCGGCATTCTACCTCTACCTCCGAGCTACACCCTCAGCCCTATTTTTTATTCTTTATTTTGAAACTGAGTCTCACTAAGTTGCGGAGTGCCTCACTAGGTAGCTGAGGCTGGCCACGAACCCGGATCCTCCGGTCTCAGTCTCCCGAATGCTGGGATTACAAGCATGTGCCACCACACCCGGCTCCGGCTTCATCTCTTAACTGCAGAACGTCACCAAGCTCACTGTTGAGGGAACAGTAGGATAACATATAAATCACAGATCTTGGCACATAGCAGGCCTAGGAGTCCTGGTAGGAAGGCAAGCTAGTATTCTATGGGGCGCCTTAACACTAGGGCGGCCCTGCTCAGCCCTTTCAGCTCCTGAGGTCTCACACCCCTCCTAATTTGGTGAAACCCCCCTCGCCCCCAGGGGTCCTCGTTACCACCTCCTGGCACACACCACGCTCTCTCTGGCGGCAGTGCAAGATGGGTTCCGCACACATGACCTCACCCTCGCCAATCACGGTATGTGTGTGTATGGGGGACACTGGTGATGGTAAGAGGGGCCGTGGGATAGACCCCATCTCCTTCCCCACCTCACCCTGCACTTCCTCCTCCCCCAGAGGAGAACCCTGCCTGGCTGCCCCTTTATGGTAGCGTGTGTTGCCGCCTGGCAGCTCAGCCTCTCTGCATGACTCAGCCCACTGCAAGTGGTACCCTCAGGGTGCAGGTGAGGGGGCCCTGAGGAGGGGGAGGAGGCAGAAGAGAACTGATCGCTTAGGAATCAAAGGGCTATTGGAAAAGGAAGATCTGGGTGGAGGCAGGGGGTATGGCAAGGCGAGGAGGGAAACGGATAGGAGGGTGGCCAAGAGGGGCAGGGGGTCAGTGGGGGTCTGGGAAGAAGGGTGCTGGGGGTGTGGCTTCCCCAGGAAACGCTGGGTCATTTATGCAGCAAGCGGGAGAGCTACAGAACGGTACAAGGGTGCACGGAGTCCTGAAAGGAACAAAGCTCTTCTGTTACCGGCGACCTGAGGACCCAGACACTGGGGAAGAGCCGCTGTTTACTATTGCCATCAACAAGGTGATGGGTCCCCTGGTGGTGAGGTCACCAGGTGCCTGGCCCCAGGTGTCTCTCCTTCAGGCCCCAGGAGGGGGGGCACAGACCTCCGGGACAGGGGAGGCTGGCCTCCTGCACCTAACAGCACCACACTCTGCTTTGGGGCCAGGGATGCTGAGGGTCCGTATTCTCTTGGACCACATTTTCACTGGAAAAGTCCCCTTCATTAACCATCCTCTGACAAGTCTCAGAGAGTCCTACTGCTGATCCTCCTATTCCCCTCAGATTCCAATTACTAACTACTTTACCACTTGCTTCTTCTTCTTCCTCCCTGGTCCAGTTGTCCTTTACTCCCTAACCCTTTTGTTGGCTTTCCTGTGTGTATGCACTGCGGGGGATCAAATCCAGGGCCTTGTGCATGCTGGGCAAGTATTCTACCACTGAGCCACATCCCAAAGTCCCTGCCTATGTTTTGGAAGCATTGAGGGGCCTTGGGCCTCAGCCTGGTTGCCCACCTCTGTGCCTTCCCTGCCCTGCTCAGTCCTCCGGGACTCAGTACTGACTGGCTCATCCCCAGCCCTTTCTTGACATTCCTTCCCATTTGGGTCAATAGGAGGCAATGGAGGGCTCAGGGGTAAGCAGGGCTGCCCGATGTCACTGGTGTGCGCCATGACCAAGGTAGAGGTGGAAGCAGCCCTCTTCTTTCTCCTGCAGGAGACTCGAGTCCGGGCAGGAGAGCTGGACCAGGCCCCAGGGCGGCCCTTCACCCTCAGCATCAGCAACCAGTACGGGGATGACGAGGTGACACACACCCTTCAGACAGAGAGCCGGGAAGCCCTGCAGAGCTGGATGGAGGCTCTGTGGCAGCTATTCTTTGACATGAGTATGAGAGAAGGGACCTGGGTTGAACCTTTGGGAGGGATTGAGGTTCTTATTTTTACCAAATGGAGCGTATGGAAGGGAGTGTTGCAGCAGATCTCTCTTCCAATCATTGCTCTTTCTGCAGGCCAGTGGAAGCAATGCTGTGATGAAATAATGAAAATTGAAACTCCTGCTCCCCGGAAACCGCTCCAAGCACTGGCCAAGCAGGGGTCCTTGTACCATGAGATGGGTGAGTGAGAGGAAAGTGCACTCGGGGAACCTGATAGGAAGTGGGATTGGGGGCTCCAAGGGAACCCAGACAATGGAAACAGAAAGCACAGTTTGGGCTCAGGCAGATGTCTAGGGACCCACGTCCCACCTGTTGAATTCCTTCCTCCTCTCCAATTCTTCTTAGAACTGCCTTCACCAAAGTTCAAACAAACCCCTAAAGAACCAGATTCATTTCATGGACTTCTTTCCTAATTTCTTCTTTTCTGTTTCCCTTTCTGCATGCGGATTCCTGTCTCTTCCTCTGACCCCTCACTTGCCTGGCACCGCTTTCATTTTTCTCCTCTTCCTTGATTTCTTCACCCACTTCTGCTCCTCTCTCCCTCCCACTCACCCGGCACCCTGTATCCTTCAGTCTTATCAGAGCCTGTGGCCTCTGGAGGCCCCAGTGAGGGGCTGCTCCTGCAGGACAATGCAATCTCAGCTGAGATCCGAGCTTTGCTTTCCTCCTATTACAGTGACAGGTGATGGTCAGGGCTGGGCAGGCCTGGGGCCTGAGCTCTGACAAGCCCCTCCCCTCAACCCCTTCCTGGTGCCACAGCTATTGAGCCGCTGGATGACATCGCAGCGGTGACAGACATCCTGGCCCAGCGGGAGGGAGCGAGGCTGGAGCCGCCTCCACCCTGGCTAGCAATGTTTACAGACCAGCCTGCC
>PVLC010028606.1:0-20875 GCA_004027655.1 Graphiurus murinus
TTCTCCAAATGCATATAAATTATGTAATACCTTTTACAGCAAGTCATGGATTAAGGAAGAGATATCAAAGTAAATTAGCAAGTGTTTATGATAAAGAAAAGATAAATGCAGTATATAAAATATGTGTAATAAAAGTATGAAAAGGTCAGTTAACACTTTAATACTAAAACTCTAAAATCAATTGACTAAATTTTTACCTAAAGAATCTAGAAAAACAAAGGAAAATTAAACCCAAAGTAGATCAAATTGTATAATACAAAAAAGAAGAAGAAATTCACTTTATTTAGTGACAAAAATCAATTAAATGAAACTTGTTTTTAAAAATAATTCTGATAAACCTATGGCTAGAATAAAAATGCAAGTGAAAAAGACTAACCCATGTAAGGAATGGAATCAACTAAATGCTACATATCAAAGAGATATTAATGGTATAAAAACCTCCTTATCAGAGGTAATTGCATGTCTACAAAAATGTACAATTTATTTTTGAATATATAAATGAGCAAAACTGACAGAAGAAAAAATTTAAAAAAACAAATATCCATTTATCAGTTTAATGAAATTAGCTTTGAAATTAAAACCTTATTTTTTTACTTATTTTATTTTTTATAATTTATTTTTTTTTTGTAATAGTTCATGCTTTGTATGTTTACATCTTTGTTAGGTATGAATTGATAGAGACAAATGTGTACACATTTCTCATCTGACCCCTTCCCCAATTCCCACTGGATCCCTCGCCCTCCCTCCCTCTCAAGTTCAGTTCAGTGAGTGATCTTGATATAATTGTGTAAGTACATCATGTGCCTTAGGATGCCCCCCCCGCCCCGGTCCATCTCTTTCGGTTAAATCAACTTCTTTGTTTATCAAGGGTCTCTACTTTTTTTATCTGGGGACCCTCTTATGCCCCATCTTCTCCCTAACATCCGCTTATTAGGGAGAACAAATGCGTCCATTTCCCTGCAAATAACATGATTTTGTTCTTTTTTATGGCTGAGTAAAATTCCATTGTGTACATGTCCCATAGTTTTATAATCCATTCATCTATCGATGGACATCTTGGCTGCTTCCATAGTTTGGCTATTGTGAATTGTGCAGCTATAAACATAGATACACATACATCGGTCAGATAGTTTGGTTTCCATTCTTTTGGGTAGATACCCACAAGTGGTATTGCTGGGTCATAAGGTAGGTTTATTCCCATTCGTCTGAGGGTCCTCCATACTGTTTTCCAAAGTGGTTGGACAAGTTTGCAATCCCACCAACAATGTATTAGGGTTCCCACTTCTCCACACCCTTGCCAGCATTTGTTGTTGTTTGTGCTTTTGATGATTGCCATTCTGATTGGGATTAGGTGAATCTCAAGGTAGTTTTGATTTGCATCTCTCTGATTGCCAATGATGTGGAACATTTCCTCATACATTTATTGGCCATTTGTATTTCTTCTTTTGTGAAGTGTCTATTTAGATCCTTTGCCCTTTTTTTATTGGGTTATTTGCTTTCTTGGCTGTGATTTTCTTGAGTTCTTTGTATATCCTCAACTCAAGGTGGATCAAAGACCTGGAAGTTAGGCCGGAGACCTTGCAGCTACTTGAAGAGGGCATAGGATCAACACTTCAACACATAGGCACAGGTAAAAACTTTCTCAACAAGACCTCCAAAACACAAGCAACTCAAAGGAAGATCAATACATGGGATTGCATTAAACTGAAGAGCTTCTGTGCATCAAAGGAAACTATCAAGAACCTCAACAGAGAACCTACGGAGTGGGAAAAGATTCTTGCCAGTTACTATTCAGATAGAGGTCTAATATTTAGGATATACAAAGAACTCAAGAAAATTACTTCTTATTTTAACTGGTGTGTTCTATCAATTTTTTTTCAAAGAAAAGATACAAATCCTAATCAACATTTTTCCAGAAAATAATGAAAGGTAAAATAATTCTCATTCCATTTTATGAAGCCAACATTTTCAGGGTACTATTATCAGATAAATATTTGTTATAAATCTCCATAAATTCTACTCCCACTCATTGAAAAATAGAAGAATCAAAAACAAAGGACCAAACTTTCATTAGACTAGAAATATAAATTAACTTTTAAAAAAGGTAAATGGTGTCAATACACCTACAGATAACATCTTATTTAAGGGGAAAAGAGAATACCCAATCCTGGCACAACTACATGTGATACTTTTAGCTTCTATAAGAAACAGATTAAGTTCTTAAGAAAGGTACACATGTCTATCAAACCCACAATACTTATTTGGTAAAGTAGCTCATGTATAAACTGAGGAAAAAATAATGTCTACTTATTCTATAATTTAAACTCATAATAAAAAAAATTGAATCTTCATATAAGAATCATGGCAAGTAGCTGGGCGTGATGGTGCACGCTTGTAATCCCAGCACTTGGGAGGTTGAGACTGGAAGATCCCTGTTTGCGGCCAGCCTCAACTACCTAGTGAGGCACTCTGCAACTTAGTGAGACCCTGTTTAAAAATAAAGAATAAAATAAATAGGGCTGGGGCTGTAGCTCGGAGGTAGAATGCCCCTGGGTTCCATCCCCAGTACAGCAAAAAAAAAAAAAAAAAAGAAAAAGAAAGAAACATGGCAAGGCAAGTAGTTTTCTAATTGGTCTTCACTATGCTATAAAAAAGGTCTTGATTAACCCTCTTATACTGTGGCTCCTAATAGTCAGGAACCTGCCCTCTGTTCTCTGCTCTCAAGAAGTGAGAAATGCTTTTCTTATTATTATTAGCACCTTTATATGGAATGAAGGTTGTGCAGGTAACACTCAAATACTCTTTGTAATTTTGCCTTAATTATACATAAAGAATATATAAAACCTCTGTTTGTACCCAAATTTATCTTCTCATTTATGCTGAAAAATTGAATTACTGTCTTTTTTAGAATGAAGAAGCATTGTTAAGCTCATTAGATCATAAACAACAACTTCTAGGTGATTTATTTGATATCTAGCTTACATATATATATTTTTCATTGAAATATTTAACAGTGGAGAAAGACATTGTGAGCAAGATCTATAACTCAGTTTTAAACAGTTATCTGAATTAATTTATGAAAACATGGAGAAAGAAATATATATATATAAATACATTATATATATATATACATTCATACATATATATGCATATATATGTATATATGTAGCTTAGGATCTGATAGAAGGCTAGGAAGAACATGTATATTTAAGATTTTAGTTGGAATTTGTGGCCGGGCATGGGGTGCATATCTGTAATTCCAGTATTTGAGAGGCTGAGACATGAGGATCTCAAGTTCTAAGCCAGCTTCAGCAACTTAGCAAAGACCTCAGGAACTTAGAGAAACCCTGTTTCCAAATAAAAAAAATATATATATATCAAAAAGTTCTGAGAGTGTAGTTCAGAATTAGACTACTCCTGAATTCAAACCCCAACACACACACACACACACACACACACACACACACACAGAAAAAAAGAAATTTGTGACAGGAAAGGGGCTTAGTATAAAGTGATGACGGAGGTAAGCAAGTAAAGATTAGGTACAAGAGAAAGAATTATCTGTTGGATTGAAAAGGAGGAGCCTGAGGGTTAAAGAGCAAAGCAGACATCTGGGTAGATACAAAGGAAAGAGTTATGAGCAGCAGCTTCTGCCTTAGAGTTCAAGTAAGATTTAAAAGGAAAGGCAGTATGAATAGAACTGATGACATAGCAAAAGTTATTCAGAGTGCAGAAACAGATTGAAGCCAATTGAAAAATAATTGGAGGCCTCATCGGCATGATTATGAAATGATATTCTTTAATTTCTCGTTTGCAAACAAAATGAAATCTCAAGCATATTTATTATTTTTTTCACTTAAAATATGAATGAATGATGTATATTGATGGTTGTTAAATATCTCAAATATTTTAAGCAGTTTTCCCATTAAAATTAAGTTCTCCATATGAAGATTAAGAAATTGGCCATTTAGGATTATGCACGGTTGATTTAAAATTTTAATTACCTAAAATAATCAGCTAGGAATGTTAAATGAAATAAACATTAATAAAGAGTAAAAAAGCAGATCTGAGTTTAGTAGCAAATAATTCAATATTTGTGGATCTTTGTTACTTATGTAATAGAATTATAATAATCACAATGAACTGCTATAACAAATAACCCCAAATTTCAGTATCTTTATATAATATGGTTTATTTCTTTCTCATATGACAAAATTAGTCTATCTTACCATGGGTGGACAAAGCTCCTTTAATTTAGTAATTATGCTTTCATCTAGATCTATGCCTAGCTGGCAGACAGGAGAGAGCAAAAATTCATGTTTCTGTTGGCAAAACATGAATAGTCCTGCATCGTATATTTGATTGGGTAACACTCATTTACATGGCTCATCTAGACTACATGCTAATGATGATTAAGACAGGTTGTTCTCAGAGACAAAGGCAAGAGACCTTAGCTAATACTTTAAGGCATCTGGTCCACAATACCTCAAGTTACTCTTGACTTTTGACCTCCCAAGCACTGTGGAGTAATAACCAGAAAAAAAAAATTTCAGATGAAATCAATTATCCAGTTCTTTCTTCAAAGATATACAAATCTGACCACTTCTCATCCTCTCACTCTTAAAACCACAGTATAAGCTCCCATCATCTCCTCTTATATATTTTATTTTATTCTTATATTCTTATATTTTATTCTTCTTTCTTGTTTTCCTCTTCCAAATTAGTGCACTTTCAGGAAAACTATAGCAGCCAAAATAATTTTTGTAAAATCAAGAGACAGTTTATTGTTCACTTCAATATCTTCTGCTGGCTATTTATCCTATTCAGTGGCTATTTATGACCTAGGTTTCTTTTGCTCCTCTGATACTGTGACCCATCCCCTCATTCACCTTCAGTCACATGATACTTGCTTCTTTCATTGGCAAGCAAGATCTAAAAACAGGGCTGTTGCAAGTGCTGCGTGTTTTTCTGTAATATTATTTGCCCAGATATCTGCATTGTTTACCCCTTTACTCTCTAAAATCTTAATCAGTGGAGTCTTTCCTGATCATACCATGTGAAATAACTTTCCTTTGTATATACCTTCAGTAATATTTCAAAATAATACATACATTTATTTTCTTAAATAACACGCATTAATATTAAAGTCCTTTTTATTTACTCATTATTTGATTACTGCGTATTTTTTACCAATACAATGCAATCTCCTTGACATCAGCTGCCCTGCCAATGTTGGTAACATTTTCTATCTCCAAGGTCTAAAAGTTGGCAAATCATTGGTACTCAAAATATGTGTTGAGTGAACAGTAATGGAAATATGTGTCAATAGCATTTTAAAAATATAAATTGATTTTATTATGAAAGTAGCTCTAAGGTATTTATAGTCTTAAAATATTAGAGCTGTCATAATATACATCTATAAAATATTTGTTTCTTATTTTAATCTCTTAATTTTATGAAATGTATTTTCCGGAAACATTTATTTCATATGGATTTAAATTCATATTAATAGACACTTTTATATAAATGGTTAACCTATTATAGATATAATGTTAAATATACATTTTTTGGATAAAATTTTTATGCATTTTAAATTTATCACTCATGGTGTATTCTTACAATTGGATTTATATTGACAAAAGACAAATATGTTATTAAATTACATTTATAAATATTGAATATAAGTTCCTTTTTAGAAAAGCTTGATCTATATTCTCTAGACATGCTTATTAATAATAATTTAATTATTTTCTGTTAATATTATAGTTAAACAACATTTAATAGTATGGTGTTTTTATTATATGTTCACTTTTTCTTTTAACAAACTTATTGTGTACTTGACACATAGGTTTCCTGTGCTAGGAGCTTGTTCGGTTATTATTTGCAGTTGTGATTAGTAATTAATCTTACATAATTTAAAAGTATAAAAAAGTCTTTCATAGCTAATACATATCAAGTTCATAGTTCTCTTATAGTTTTCAAAGTGCTTTCTTTATATTCTCATCTGATCTATATCATGAAACTTATTATCTCAAATTCATAAGTAATAACACTGAACAGCATTTTGAAATATGAATGTTTATTCAGTTAGATTATGATTTCTTAAATAAGAAACAAGTCTAATTAATTTTTGTATTACCAGAAAATATCATCATGGTTGTTAAAATAAGTTAGATTATATGAATAAATCACTTAACACCTAATATTCTTTCTTCATTCATAGAATGGAAGCACCTTGATTTACATGTGGGAACAGAAGTTCCTCTGAAAATTGCTATGCACCAACAGAATATAAATGGCAATGATTTTGATAGTCATTTGATAAAATTTCTAGCATCTGAGAGCAGATGTTTAGAGAACTTATCAAAATATAACCATGGTTTTAAAAAATGACTTATTAACCAATGAATTCATTAATGAATAATAATCATTCTTATTGAAAACCTTGCATGAAAGGGTTCTTCAGATTGCCATTTGTGGTAAAAGTATTGGAACAAAATTATACTGCTATAGTTTTCAAATGTGTTTTCCTTTTGCATGATTTCAGGTATATTGACACAATGATGGAGTTGAGCTATATCCTATCAAGCAGTATATGACAATTCTTTATATCATATAAATATTATATATAGTATTATATATGTATATATATATATTATTTAACTTATTATATGCATTAACATTGAAAATTCCAAATAACTAGCTAGGTGCATTGGTACACAACTCTAATTCCAATACTTGGAAGGCTACAGGAAGATCACAGATTCAAGGCCAGCACATGGTAGCTTAGTAAGTCCCTATTTCAAAATAAAAATAGGTGGGAATATAACTCAAAGATAGAATCTCCCTCGGTTAAATCTCTCATACACACACACACACACAATCCAAATAATGAAGATATTTCTACTCTAAATTATATAACTAAAGAAACCCCCAAAGGTGCAAGAAACAAAACCTGAGTAATAAATAATACCCACTGTATCTGGAACTATAACATTGGCTAATATAGAAAATATTGGGAAATAAATTGAAAGCATTGGACATCATTACCTAGTGGAAGTACCATTTAGGCTTGAGTTTTGTTATATGTAGTGGAACTGGAGTCTGAGCGGTACACACCCACAATAAATGAATATCCTGCTTAGGGGAGTTTTCAATAGCTCTCAATGCAGCTGATTTGTGGTTTGTTGGTAAAATGAGAGAGCAGAGTAGGGAAAATGCATATGCTTCCTCCTGGGGTCAGGCCCTGTTTTTAGTCCCACCTCGGCCACTTACTTTCAGTGACCTGAATAAGCACTTTGTCACTTTGAGCATCAGTTTCTTGATGTGTAAGGTCATATTTTTGAACAATTCTTTCCAAAAATTATTCTTAGGAATCATTTGCTATACAATTTGACTGACTCTGGATTAGTCTCTTTGACCCATTACTAAGCATTTATGAAATTTTGGTTCTGATGCTGTCTTCTTTCATGTATTGATCACAATAATGACTACAATTTCTAATTCATTTTAGTACAATTCTGGTTTAAAAAATACATTATTACAGCAGGCAAGATATTTCCATGTTACCTGCTTTTGATCCCTAGACAACCTTAAAAAACTGCAGGAGACAATAAGATAACACCCCAGGTGGTATCACTTTAATTTAAGAATTTACAATAAAATAAATGAAATATTTTAGAGGAAATATTTGAGACAAATATCTGTATGATTTATTAGGGAAAGTTTCACTAGTTCACTTTGGGAAAAGCAGTACTTTGTCGGGCCTGCTATTTCTCCCAGTGCAGAGATGTTCCCCCTGGCAAAGGCACACAGAGTGATGCCAGTTTAGCGCTGTGGAGGACTGTCAGTTCCTCCTGAGCTCAGCTCATGCATCTTAATACAGCACAACTTTGCCTGTAGAAGATCACATTTCAGGCCCTTTGACAAAAACCATATAAAAAAGATGTGATATTCCAGAAACGGATGTGGCTTGAATAATTTAACAGCTACATATAGGCCTATGAAATATTAAAAGGACAATAGGGCACAATGGGGAGTTTTACAGAGATTCTAGCCTGACATCAGCCTCTTCTTTGCACAGTGGGCTGTTTGGCTGATTTGCTATGATGGTGAGACAATAATTACAGTAGAGTTAATAAGTACTTTAATAAAAGTGAAACCAGGCAGCTGACAGACCTTTAAAAAAAAGCACTCAACTTCAGCCTTTTTTGAATACTGAGCTGATATTAAACATTATTTGAAGAATATCCCATTCTAGATATTTATAAAAAATTTGTGATGAGTAAGAGCTACTCGGTGAGCTATGTGTTTCCTTCCAAAATATGATAGGCTTAATAATCTCTTCAAAATGAAAGGCAAGAAAGCAGGTGCACAGTCTCTTAGGTTAGGCTGACATGATTTGAAGATTCAATGTTTATCTTCTTATATGGCACATCCACATGCTCAATCCCAGGAAGATCTCTATCAGGGGCTCAGATTGTACTGCCTGTACCTATGTGAGTCAGACAGCCTGAACAAGGACCCTTGTTTTTCTTAATAGAAAACCTTTGCCTCAGACACTTATAACATGCCTTAATTTTTTGTTTCTTAAATACATATTTGTCTTTCTTCTTCTTTTGCATACATACAAAAAAACCCCACTGCAATTAGACAAAAAGGATATTTTATCCACTTTAAGGAAAGTAAATGTTTGAAACATCTTGTTTAAAATGAAGTACTATACAGCTTGGTGTGGTGACACACTCCTATGATCCTAGTACTATTTTGAATAGGAGTAGTGATGATGAACAGCCTTGTTAGGTTTCTGACTTTAGAGGAAATGATTTCAGTGTTTCCCCACTCACTATTCTAGTTAGCATGATCAAAGTGCCGATTTCCTTCCCCAGTACCTCTTTGAGTTAGTGTCAACACCAGTATTAGTGGTCTTTTATGATCAAACCATATATCAACTTATGTTATAAACACTAATAATGATCTATAAATCCCTATTAACCAGGGATAAATGTGGGTGGGAAATAATATAGAATAAGCTGCAAAGATTAAGTATTAATGATAGTATACTAAATCAAGCTGGAAGATGGAATAAGAAATAGAAAAAAAACAATACACCAACTAAAGCACATTAAAAAAAAGAAATAGAAAAAATAAAAAGAGAGTGATAGAGAGAGGAAAGGGTGCCTGGGCCAACATTCTCACTGATGTAATCTAAAACAACTTACCGCACAATTTAGAAAAAAAAAAAAAGATGTATTTGTTCAGAGTTCTTGGAGATTTCAGGGTGTCAGAGGCTAGCTGTGGTTGCAGGGGAGGTTTTAACAGTGAGATCCTCAGGGAGAAGAAAGTATACAGAGTCACCAGGAGGAAGATAACAACAGCATCTTAGTTTTACAGATCTGTTCCTTATACAATGTTCTGGGCAAATGGCACACATCTAGGCCAGTGTGATGTGCTTATGCATATTGTGTTTTGCCTAGTCATATTTACATAACTATATTCACATCTGGGACTATGAAGGATGACCTGCCTAGTCATGCTCATATAATTAAATGCTTATTGGCAGCTGCACTAAATGAGCAAGGTCATGTCTACCACTAGCCTGTACCTCCTCTAGACCTGCACTCCATCCCCTACGTGTGGCAGTGGGCAACTTGACCCAAAGAGCATTGCATTGACACCAAGTCTATAGCAGCACTACAGGGTACAACAAGTGACTATTAATTCTCTAGTCACACAGGCAATTATAGTCAATACCCATCTCTAGGAGGAGCTCACTGAGTTCTACCAGGTTGTAAGTGAATCCTCCTGTAAGGCCTGAATGACTTGTACACAGAATAAGCAAAATAACCATAAGGTTAGGCGTAGATAGACTTCCCAGCTATCTGTACATACATGCAATGGCCCAGTCTTCTTCATGAGAACTAACCAGACTGTCCAGTGCTCCATTCATTGTCTAGAGTGTCCAGGATTGGTCTCATACCGAAAAGTCTGTGTACTGCAAGGCCATAGTCACCCACAAGGGCAGACTATGACAGGAACCATCAGTACACAAGGCTTCCATGGGGATAGGGGCTCACCCTTCCTCATGGGTAGTTGGTGTGTCTTCCATTTCCATGGGTCCCGAGGGAACTGTTGCTCAGAAATGTACTGACCCCAGGAAAGTATGTAGCTGCTCAGACAAAGGGCTACTAGAAAACCATGCTCATCACTTTAAGTATGCACTCTACATAATCAGAATGAGTGTCTGAGCTATCCCTGTCTCAGGAAACTGAGTCAAGGATGTCATTCAGCCTTCAGTAGGGTAAGTGATCTGCACCATCACTGATTCCATACCATACCAGTAATGGGTTCACAAGCTAAGAGGGCAACATATATGGCTGACAACTATTTCTTAATGTGAGAGTTGCACATCTCTTCCCCTTTACATAGCTGTGACCAAAATTGAATTGGACTATTCCTAGCACCTTATTTTTGCCATAATTCCCATCCAAAGTCTGCATCATCCACTTGGACTATTACCATAAAAGGAAGGGCAGGGTTTACCACTCATAGAGTATGCCCGTGTGCCACTGTCCTCTTGATAGCAGTAAATGCAGTTTCCATTTCAGTCTTGCAATCCCAGGTTACTCCATTATGGACAAGATGGTGTACATAAGCAGAGCTAAGTGGGCTATAAACTCATCAAAACCCCCAAAGACCCAGATACAGCTATAACTGTATGACCATTTTCAGCCAAGGATATGTTTGTATCTTATCTATCACTGCTTTGAGTGCTACTTTGTCTTACCTGACCAGACAACTCCCCCAAATTTGACATAGTACACAGGTCCCTGAGCCTAGTCTTGTTGATAGCCCACTTCGGTTCTTGGGGAGCGGCTCAGAAGCCACATGCAGCTGATTCTAACTCTGTAAGAGAATCAGAGGCTTGCATAATATCATCAATATAATGGTGACATCCCTGGGACAATACCAAAAGGTCCATTCCCACTCTTTCCAAGTAAAAATAAATTGTTCTTGGCTATCTGTGGTAATGTCAATGGAGAAAAAGGCATTCACCAAGTCTGGAACTATCACAGTTCATGTGACAGACAATCCATCAGTTCTGAAATGTTGGGTTCCACTGCATACAAGGGTGGTGTTACTTTATTTAGCTCCCAGTAGAGTACTCTTATGCACCAGGAACCATCAGGTTTTGTACTGACCATGTGAGAGAATTGAATAGACTATGAGTCAAGCAGATTAAATTTGCCTCTCCTAGCTTTATCATTTGTCCAATTTCCTCACTCATCCCCCCCACCCCAGTAACTTATACTGCTGTACATTTACAACCCTGTTGAGTTGTAGAAATTGTGAGGGAGCATCATGAGAATGTCCTCTAGTGATGGTCTTTACCACGTACACTGGTAGCCAGAATTTTCCAATAGCTATCTATATAGTCAGTCCCTGCAATATGTCAACCCCCATAATTTACTTAGCTTTGGTTTGAGGGAAGATGCCACCAGAATGCCAAAAGTACTTTATTGGGCTGGTGTTTTTATCTTCTCCTCTGCCAATCCAGCAACTGTATTATCTCAGTTACATCCTGGCTGAGCCTGCTATGATTGAAATTGTGTGGCCCAGGGCTGTCACTTTGGTCCTCTCCAAACAGAATTGGCCTCCATCCCCCTGCACTCTGTCCAGCAGTTTCTGGGTTCACTCACTTTATGGAGGATTTGGGGGTAGCCTCCCACTGAGTCTTAGTCCCACCTCTCTGTGGTCCTTGCCAGCAGCTTCCCAGTCTACTTTAATCCTCCTGGCGAGGGGGAGGGGGGTCACAGTTCATTTAAGCTACCTAACATTGAGGTGGGGCCAGGCCTCCAGTAACAGAAGCTGAATGAGATGTCACTTCTTCCTGGAAGCAGGCTTAGGCAGATGTCTCTGGAATGACAGTTCATAGAGCTAAGGACCACAGTGGCTGCTGGCATGGGGTTGGTCAAGAGGCTAACAGGCTCTGTTCACCTTGGTTGCCTCCTCTGCCTTCCAAGCCCTGCTTCAGCAGCACCAGGGGCCCAGCTATTGTGGCTCCAGCACTTCTAAAGTCTTCCAAACTTCTTCCAGCTAGGGAAGTGTATTTTTTCTAATCTTTTAGTGGGATCCATACCACTAGATAGGCTGTTACCAGGAACCACGAGGAGGATGGGGGCTACATTTCTTCCATCTAGGTTGTTCTTCCTGGGGCTTCTGCTCCAGAGGGGTACTTGGGATACTCAATCTTGCCAACTATGCCAAGTGTCAGAGGTCACCTGTGGTTGTAGGGAAGGTTCCCACTTCTCCACACCCTCACCAGCATTTGTTGTTGTTTGTGTTCTTGATGGTTGTCATTCTGATTGGAGTTAGGTGAAATCTCAAGGTAGTTTTGATTTTCATCTCTCTGATTGCTAATGATGTTGAACATTTCCTCATACATTTATTGACCATTTGTATTTCTTCTTTTGTGAAGTGCCTATTTAGTTCCTTTTCCCATTTTTTGATTGGGTTATTTGTTTTCTTAGCTGTGAGTTTCTTGAGTTCTCTGTATATCCTAGATATTAGTCCTCTATCAGAAGAGTAGCTGGCAAAATTTTCTCCCACTCTGTGGGTTCTCTGGCAAGGTTTCAGTAGTGAGATCCCTAGAAAGAAGAAAGCAGGCAGAGTTACCATCAGGATGACAACAGCAGCTTTATTCTATAGACTGGTCTTTTGTATAGGATTCTGGGAAAAATGGCACAGGTCCATGCCAGTGTAATGTGCACATGCGTATTCATTTTGCCTAGTCATATAAAGATACACACATCTGTGGCTGCATACGATGACCTGCTTAGTTATGCTTTTATAACTAAATGCTCACCTGCAGCTGCATGAGATGATCAGGATCATGTCCTTACCACAGGCCCAACCTCCTCTGGGTCCCACAGCATTCAGTCTTTGTCAGGCCAGATCTGCATAGCTCAGAGCATGGAGGAAGGAAATAGAGAGGAGACTGCAAGCCTCCACTCTCACATTGTGGAAGCCAGATGCAGAGAAAGAGGTCAGAGGAAGGAGAGATCTTATATAATCCCCAAGGCCACACTTCCATGTATCCATTTTTAGGAACCAAGCCCTCTTTTCAACATTGTTATCTTGGTTCTGTGAGGGCTCAAGGGATATTCTAAATCCAAACCATTACAGGTGGAGAGGAAAGGGAGACTGAATTTAAAATGAGGAGCATGGAAAGGATGAATTAGAGGGGACAGGAACAGAGATGGAAGGAAGAAAAGATGTATCAAGTAGGGATCCAATTAATTGATAACATACAGAAAATTAGAACTCTGACAAAACCCAATTGGGAGGGGGTGATAGTAAGAAGTAGTTAATATTAATCTATGAATGCAATGATTGTCATATAGAGGTTCATTTTTTCTTACTGAAGTTTTTTAAATAGCAGTCCCTTTTTTCAGGGTTTGAATTTTAGAATTTTCCAATAATGAAGAAGTATGTGTGTCACAAATATTAGGTTATTTGTTTCCAGCTCTTACCCAAACTGGCAGAACTTATCAGAGAAGTCTGTATGGTGACTCTACCTGTCTGCCTGGACACCTCTGGTGGGGAAGCATCTGCTTTAGAGCAAACTTCATACTTACTCAAAATGGCTTTTTCACTGAGTTGAGGGTGGAAGTGTAAATCTGGCAAGTGCTGCTGGTCAGTTCCCTCACATGATTCATCTGTATCTTAACCTGGTTTGCCTCATGTCCCTCCTTCTAGAATCTTAGTTTGTGTGCTGGGATGGATCAGTCTGTCTTTCAGCCCTTTCGAGGACTGAAGAGGTGATTTGGGGATCTCTGCTTTCTGTCTAACTCTGACACCTAATTCTTGGTGTCAGCTATGTTCCATTTTCCAGAGGTCAGACCACCAATTTCAAGTAAATACAGCCTTTATTCTTCTCTGATCTGCAGACTAATTAATCAGCTTCCTGAGTTTCTCTCTAGTCTGTGTTACAATCTCACTCCCATGCCCACCCTGATTTATGGTATGAGCACCCACTGATCCAATGGAAAGTAGAGTATAAGGGTCTATCTGGATTTTGGTATTCAAAAGCAAGTATACAAAGAAAGAGAAAAAGTAAACAGCAGGAATTTCTAGTCTGTCACTCAGGAAGCCCAAATTAAAAGGCCCTTCAAACACTATCTGCTTTCCGGCTCCAACCACATCTGCTAGGGATTGTCAGAGTTCTCCCCTGCCAGAGATCACCATGGCTGCACTGACTAGGCTTATGCTTTCTTAGCTTATTTTCTGCCTAGATTATGAATTTGTTGGACAGCCTCTGCTTTTTATAACGTAGACAGGAAAATGTCTTTCAGTTTATTGAATGGGGCTTCCTTTAACCCAGTGAGCCAGTGCATGCTTGACTCTGCCATTTATTGCTTTTATTAACTCTCTTTGTGTTCCATAAACTGATATTTTTGTTTTCTATCTTTTGCTAGCTGACTGATTTGCCTACCAGAATTTCCCCATTCTTCCTACCTCCGTTTTTCACTGTAGAACTGCTGTTTTCTGACAAAACAGATGTGGCATTTAGTATGCAGACTGGCTAATAATGTACAAAGTCTGAAATCAATTTGACATTTTAACTTAATTTGTCATAAATGAATTTAAATATAATACCTTGCATGCTAATCACATTTATTTTTATGGTTCTTTTGCTCATATATTATATGAATGCCTTATCTGTGAAAGAAAAATTGAACTTGGCAATTTTTTATCATCAATCAATGATAAATCCATGTATCTTTGCATGATTAATCAATTATATTATAAACTCTTAATATATGCATATATTAATCAATGCAGAAAAATTTGCTAAAGCCAAGGATATCCAAATTTGGACTGCATCGTATATTTATTTTCACAAAGTAGATTTACCACAATGACAGTGAATTTCTGGAGGGGATTCAAATAATTGGGTAAGTAATACATATTCAAATCATGAGATAATATGGACAACATTTGCAATCATATTAAATTTAATCTCCCACTGGGGAAATGAAGGTCTATAGAAGTTAAGTAAATTGTTTAAAGTTCTCCAGATTGATTGAGATTATGAATCATATCATGGTTTGGGGCAGGGCATAAATGAAAATGAATTCTAGAGTGTAATGTGATAAATGTTTCCTGAATCACTTTTAAAAATGAAGTTATGAATTAAATGCACAGAAATGCTAAATGCACCGAGGTTGTAAAATAATAACATGCACGCCACTTCCTTTTGTTCAATGTATTGCTTAAAAAACAGAAAATAGAGCAAGATAATTATGAGATTTTTGTTGAGAGAGAAACTGCTAAGGAAAATACAGGATAAAGTATAGCATTGGATAGACTTCTAAGGACATCATTCTCTTTTGATAGATTTTGAAATTTTGACACCATTTTACAGACTTTCCTTTTATGTACTCAGAACTCCTAGTTGAAGTCAATTGTTACTGCACATTCAATTATCACCAGTTATATTTTCATCTATTTCATTCACTGATCCCTGTCCAGTCTAGCTGTCAATTTGACCTGTTCTGATCCTGGACAGCAGAAATGGGCCACTCAAAAGTATTAAACTTTTCTCCCATTTTAAAATATCATTGCAAATATGACTTTTACCCTGACAGAATAATTTTATCTTCTTTCTTAATTTCTTGTACCTTATGCCCGGTGTGGTAGTTACTTTCTTTTAGCACAACTACATATGATTTTGCTAAATAATTTTTAATGTATGTCCATATTTCATCATAGTCTCTTGCTCCCTCCTTGAGAATCTAATCCCTCTTTGCTTAAGTGATCCATGCAGGTGGCATTTCAGGACTTAGTGTCTATATTATAAATTATGATATAAATTTTAGGCTTTGCACATGATTCATGGGTCATAAAGTAGAACAATGACTATTATTCTGTGAAGAGTTCAGGTAGGGCCAGTCTTGTATACATAAGAACAAATAGGTGTAATTGTTCCCTCAAAGTTGGCCCCTTTTTCCTTTAACCATTTGAAAGTCATTTTGTAATATTTCAAAACTCTTATATTGCTTGAGGATAAATTTAAGCCATATAACCTGGTCAAAGCGTTCAAATAATACAACTTTTCTCCATATCTAATTAATAATGTTGCATGTACCTATAATGTATGATTTGTCAGATATGAGGCAAAATTTTATGCCATTTATACAATTTATCTTATAAATCTTGAATGGGGCATAGAAATTGATTGTGGAGAGTAGATGAGCTGCCAATAATTTCTTCTTGACATTTCTAGAAGGCATCACTTATTCCCACTTTCAGCTTGCCAACCTAATTATGTTCTTTTTACCCTCATGTAGAGATTGCAACGGAAGCCTCTTAAGTCTTCTTAAGCTTCCGACATAACACATTCATTATTACCACTACTTCACCCTCACCATCACACTATCTTATATTTTAAAGTCTTTTATGTTTTGAAAAATTCATGACTATTATTTTTCACTCTGGCTAGAAATCATTATATACTTTTATGTGGCCTTTGTTGACTATCTGATTAGAAAACTATAATTAGTCTATTTTCTTTTGCTAATTATAAAATACCACAGAATGAGTAAATTATAAAGAAAAAGGGTTTATTTAGACTCACAGTTTTGCAAATTCAAGGTCATTGGACCACATATGGTGATGGCATACTTGCTGGCAGAGTTGTAACATGACTTGTGGCATCACATAGCAAGAAACAGGGAACACCTGTATGTATATGATTCTCTTCTGGACTTTTTGCCTGTTCTAATAAAGTCACCAGGAATCAATTATGGGACTCTACCATACATTAATGATTTTATCTAATCCTAATCAATTCCTGGAGACTCTACGTCTAAACACCATAGTTGGATTAACTTTCCACCCTCTTAATACCTCACAATGAGGATTAAATTTTAACACATCGAAATCGTGAGGTACATACTCAAATCATATTCAAACAATAACAGAAGCAATACTATCTTTTGAGCTCCTGTTGTCCTCATTTTCATATGATCTCTGTAAAAGATTGGGCTGAGTACTACCTTAGTAGTATATAAATATAATACAGTTTTAAATAATTATATGAAAAAGTATATAAATAGCAACAATGATGCTAATGTAGAGGAACATCATGAATAATAATTCAATCAACAAAGTACCTTAAATTATAAATATTTGAATACTATATATTAAAAGGTGATTTAGCAAAGTGTTCTTTTATTAACAGATCTATTAAAATTCAAAAACCATAAAATTCATTCTTTAAAGAGTACAATTTAGTGCTTTTTAGTATGTTCTTTATTCTACAAATACAAGCAACAGTATTCTGGCAACATCTTGAATGAACTGAACAACAGGTTCTTTCTTGGAGTCTCCAAATGAAGTCACCTGACAATGCCTTGATTTTTCAGAAAATCAGAACCTAAGAGCTACAGAACTATAAGACAATATTTGTGCTGCTTTAAGAATATGGTTCATGGTACTTTGCTACAGGAAAGCACAGATTGGAAAACTAACATAATCATCCAGATAAAAAATACAGACTGAGTGCCCAATTGTCATGGAGTAAGTAGAATAGTATATCATAAATATGTAATTAAAATTTTTAGATTGCAACATTCAGATGTAAAAAAATATATGAGGAGATTCTGGCAATAACTAAAACTGGAGAAGAATATATAGATTCACTAAATAGGCCTTTTTAGACTGTACAGTTTGCACTGTTTTTTGAGGAATAGGAATATGATTAACAATTTTAGTTAAAGTTGTTTAAGTTATTCCTAATGGAAATATTGGGGTTGACTGCTAGGACTCATGGAAGTAAATTAATGGAGAAGAAGGTGAGGGGAAGAGATACCAACCAGAAGACTGTTGCAATAATACAAGTGAAAGTGTGGTGTTCTTGAGCCAACTAATAGGAATTAGGCTAAAAAAAAAAAAAAAGAAAGAAAACATTAAGAGGGAAAGTTTTAGTAAATATAATTCAAAATTTGTGGTCTGGTGTCTGGATGTGAGTGACGAGAGAATGGTTAAGACATGATGGAATCTATGTTTCTGGTTTGGTTGAATTAATACATGGTGACAGAGAAGAATAAAAATATTAAAGGAAAGAGAAATGAAAGAGAATTTTCTGCATATTATTTGAATTCTTGGATCTACTTATTCCTCAATTTCAACAATATCCATTCTTTTAAGCTCTGAGAGATGCTCTGTATCTTCAAATTAAATTTTTTTTGTGTGTTTTAAAGTTAGAGGAGATTCAAATTATAGTACAATCGTATTAACTGACACTGAATATGACTCCAAGGCATAGAAGTATTATGTATAAAAAGGGAAAGTGTGATGTGCACTTTTTCGGTGAGAAAATTGGTAAAGACCACAATAGATATTATTTTACTTTAAAAAGCCAGCTTATGGTTTGTATTAGTGAGGAATTGTAGAGGCAGAAGTAATGTTCAGCTTGAAAGATTGACTCTAATGATCAAACACATGAGTTGTCAATGAGGAACGAAAACATCGTGTATACCTATTATCATTTTGTCTGCAGGCAGATAACTCTGCCCAAAATATTAAACATGAAAAAAAAAAAAGCGCAAATCTTTCAAATGACCTGAAATAAGGACTGTGTCATCTTATACCTAAGTGTTATAGACAATAAGACTGTGAAAATGCAATCTGTACAAAGGAACGTTTAAAGGCACTGGCTTAGCATCTGTTTGTGGGTGAAAAAAATGCCCCCGTGATACATCTGACCCCTTTATGACGTAGATAAGACACTGTGGTTAATAGAGATTCCATTTTAATGCATGATAATATCATCCTTAATATGTGGCAGTATTGCTATATTTAGTTGTTAATCTATTTTAATCCATCATATTTGAATATTCATTAAAACATGTCAACAAGATAAAATGCAAATAGATATGAAGGCAATTTTAAAGGGTGCTAATAAATGGATGACACTGGTAAAATAACAACATAAAATTTATTAAATTAAGCTGAGACCCAATTAAAGTCTTTACTAGGAGTTTCAACTTGATTTCTCAAGGTATTCCTGTGTTCCAGAGTGTGCAAGCATATTTGTTTAGGTTCCCATTTCCTCCTTGAAATCTATGTTAATATCTACAGTACATGATGCCTTTAGGAAGGATTTTTTATCATTATAGGCTATCATTATGCAGAAAACACTCAGGTTTATGTCTCTCTATTTGATAATTTAGCTTTGGCAGCAGATGATCTGATTTGGAGTCTGTCTACAGTGAGTCATTGAATGTCAAAAATGTTTTAAATTAAATTCTGACAAAGATGAAATGCTTTGTGGGGGAATCTAAATGTTTGTTATGTTTTTTGTCCTCTTTTTCAAGGCCTCTTAATGCAATCTTGCATCTGCTTTTCAAAGAAGAGTCTGTGTGCTATTTAAGATTCTACAAAGGGACCCTTCAGGCACATTAAATCTGTTCCTCTGTATTCTTTCGCCATTTTAAGTATATTGTAAGTGTAAAATAAAACAGAGCAGCCATGTAAGAGTTTCTGACAGGAGGGCATAATTAGTAGCAATGTATACTTTATTTCCTGTTAACAGCTATAGACATAAAAAATGAGGCTGATTAGTGATTTCAAACTATTAAATATAAAGCAAGTTTTGGTAGGATTTAGAAGTAGTGGTCCCATGATATTCTGAAGAACCAAGTGAATAACACAATAAAGAAAGAGTCCATAGTTTTAGTGTATATGGCTTGCACATATACTTGCTTCCTATTTTTAGAATCAACATAGATTCTTAGAGAAATGAAATGCAGGGGCGTTCTCCCTTTACAGGAATGAATCTTGGTTCAGAAACGAAATGTAAACTTTAGATTAAAACTGGCTTGGGTTCTACTTCTTATTATTTGTTAACCCTGGAAAAGTAACTAGATTATAAGCTTTTGTTTTCTTATGCATAATTTGATAGTTTTAATGTTCTCACTTAATAATTCAATCAACAAACATTTATTGTATACTATATATGTATACTAGTCATAGTCTATACATGAAGGATAAAGTATGCTCCCTGCCTTTGCAGAACTTAACTTCTAATGTGATACAATAAATGAGAGAATAAAATATATTAGATAATTGTAAATGCCACCAAAAAAAAGGAAGAAAGGCTAGGAAGTGTATGTATTTATATTAGGTGTTTGCTATGTAGAATTCTAAGGTTGTGTATATATGTCTTCACTTAATCATTCAATTAAGCAGTAACAGATAGAATGATCAATCAATTGTATATGGGAATAGAAGAATAAGGTTTCTTTTCTCTTATTCTTTCTTTCTTTTTTTCTTTCTTTCTTTCTTTCTTTCTTTCTTTCTTTCTTTCTTTCTTTCTTTCTTTCTTTCTTTCTTTCTTTCTTTCTTTCTTTCTTTCTTTCGTCTGTCTGTCTTTCTTTTCCTGAAACAAACACTCACTGTTGGAGAATAATTCCTATTCTGTATTTCTTACAAAGCTAGACCCTGGTGCTGTGTTGAACTAGAAAGTAAGATATTAAAAATAAAGTTGTGTTCTCTTTAATTATTGCATTATGGCTATCACATGGCTAGAGAGATTACTGAAAGCAAGGGAAATTGTCAAATCCCTGTTACTAAAAATTACTAAAAATTCTAGTTTTAATATGTTATGATTTTTTTTTACACTCTGGAGGATTTTTAAGAAGAAAGTTTGACCCCTCTGCTCTTCTTTATCTGTTTCTGTTCCACTTTCACTGCTGTTGCCAGGAAGTATTATTCCAATGAGCACATCCTCATTGCGTGGTATACATACACACTTGACAGCTGCTTAAAATGATAGCTAGTGCTTTTTCTCCAAGAATCCGCTAAGCAG
>PVLC010028607.1:0-20907 GCA_004027655.1 Graphiurus murinus
ATACCCAATTGTCCTCTCAACTTGCATGTGGTTTGTACATCAACCACCAGCACTACCACGACAGCCTTCCTCTGAGCCAGCCCTGGAGCCTGTGCCCGCGTTTCGCCCTCCTGCTTCCCCAGGTTGGAAGCCATGCTCTTCCCGAGTCCTCTCCCTGGCAGGCGGCCCTGAGCTTTGAGACTGAGTCGTTTCTTGGCCCTTTCTCTGACCCACATCAGCACTGGGTGCCTGGGGAGGCAGGTGGGTGGCTCATATCCCTTCCCAGGCATGAAAGGTCCCCTGGGTGCTTCCAAACCTGTGGGACATGAGACCTGTCCCTAGCCTCTTGAGAATCAAGACAGCATCCAGGCACTAGAAGGAGGAGGGGCTGCTTCCAAACAAACAACTGGAAACAACAAAGAGTTCTCACGTTCCTGAACAAACATCGGGAAGCCACCAATGGCTGGCAAGGGAGGCCTTGGCTGCAGGACCCTGCTCAGCTGGGTCTGCCCCTCAGCTTGGCAATGTCCTCAAATCTGGGGACAGGAATGCTTCTCAGAGGCACCCGACTGAGTCCAGGAGCTGGGGTGAAGCCTTCTGGGAGTTTGGAAGAAGGGGCTGATCAGGTGAAATTCCCGGGGGCGGGGGAGGGGGGCTTGCACCTAATTCTCCCCAGGGAAGTCCCTCAGGATCTAGGTGTGAACACCACAGCAGCTGACAGCTCTGTCTTTCTAATGAGAAAGGAGGGCCTCTGCACCCATGTGGTTTCCTGAAAGTGCTTCAAGAACTACCTCCATCAATTCCTTTGTCTTAAGACTTTCTCTCTTCTTAAAATGAAACTGCCCAGAAAGGTTAAGAGTGGGCCCTCACAATTACTGATATCTCAGAGTACATGAGTCTTACCTTGAGTAGATTTTCTCAGAGCTACTCTATCCACATCCCTTTATGGAGATTCATTCTTTCTTTCTTTCTCTTTTTTTTTTTGTGGCACTAGGGATTCAACTCAGGGCATTCGACCTCTGAGCCACACCCCCAGCCCTATTTTTATTTTTTGTTTTGAAACACAGTCTCACTAGGTTGCTGAGAGTCTTACTAAATTTCTGAGGCTGGTTTCCAACCTGTGATCCTTCCTGTCTCAGCCTTCTGAGTACTGGGATTACAAGCATGCATCACACACCCGGCCTTTATGGAGATCTTAAGGGATTTCTCGCCCCAACTAAATCTCCTGGGGAGAGCTAAGTGCTCAAGAAGTTGGAATGGGGTGCGGGACTCCACAAACCAGGCAGGCATTGAGAAGACCCACCAGCAGCACTGCTGGCCTGCGGCTTGGGGAAGCAGGGCTGTCCACTGCCCCCTCGGCACCACTGTCAGCCTCGTCTAGTGCAGGGGCTGGGGACTGGGGGCCATGATTGCTTTTGTGACTAATAACCTAATCATGGAAAATTACAACTTCCTGAGCTGGTCTATCAAGAGGTGGCCACAAAACTCTTTATGATGTGGCCAAAAATTCCTCCTGCCACCACAGCCTTTGAAAATAGGTCAAAGACATCCTCTATGGAGCCCTCGAAGCAGGGCTTAGTTTACACCTTCCATTTCTGTGTCACTGAGCTGCAGCACTGGAGCTCTGGCGAGGATGCTGCCTCCTGTCTGAACTGGGCTCCAGGCCAGCCACGAGTCCTGCCTGCTTGGGCCTCCTCAAGAGAACGACTGCTCCTGGAGCCACGAAGGCTGCCCGCCCTGTGTCCCTGGAAACGTCTGTTCACAGCCTCCCCGAGGCAGAAGTGCCTCCTCTTCTTTTGTACTTGCTGCTTTCAGCAAGAGCGTCCACCTGCAGCCTGAAGAAGGACCGGGAGAGCCATGTGGCTATCCTGGACCTGGGGTCACCTAAGTGCCTGCCATCCCAGGTGACACTTCCTTTGACCCAGAGGCCCCATCTGGTCCCGGCCAAGGCACATCCTGGGTCAGGATGGGGACCCTGTCCCGACAGAACTCTTGGCAGCCTGTCGGAGTCCTCTGCCAGGGATAAGAGGTCCAGTGTCTGCCTGACCTAGAGCCAGGCCTTTGCTGACTCACAGGAGCTCAAGGCCAATACCAGTGACTCAGGCGGCCTGGAATCCAGGGAAAACCAGCCCTGCTTTTCACCCGGGGTCCCTGCCCAGCTGGACATGAGCTCACCCGGTCAGACAGTGACAAGGACAGTGGGAAGCAGCCCGTCCCTGCTGCAAGAACAACAGGGGGCCAAGCTCTGTGCCTGAGACTACCCCTTAAACATTCTTTGAAAACCCCGTCCGTATCAACTCATCTAAAATTAGCTTTCGGGATCTAAATTACTTCCTGTTACAGAAACCACAGGCCCAATGCTTCAGCCATCACCCTTTCTGCCAATAGGGGGTGGGGAGCAGGTGATGCAGGGGTGCTGCTCACAGACACTGTGACAGTCCAGAGACACGGCGTCAGGAACCTTGCGCCCCACTGCAGGAAGTACTGCTGCAGGGACAGGACCAGTGTGAGCATGCGGACTCGTGCATGCACGGCCCTGCGTGCCTGCCAGTCTGCACCACTGCTGCGGAGACCACTCGCGGCAGCCCAAGCACACCTCTGCCGTGCCTCTCTGAGCACAGGCCTCACGCAGAAAGAAGAGCAGGGGCCTGGCCTGCCTGGAGCACCTGCAGCTCTGTCTCTGTCTCTCTTACAGCCCCGGTTACTTTATGCCTAGGAGGCTAAGAACAAGACGAGCCGTGTACCACTGCTTCCTGTGTGTGGGAAACCAGGTAGGGGCTGGGCTGGGAGGCAGCCAGTTGGAGGCCGCCAGTTGGAGGCCATCTTCCCACATCAGGAGCTGGGGGTGAGGGAACCAGTGACCTCTAAACCATTTGGAGTTCCATTCTTCTTGCTTCAAGAGGAGCCCTGACCCCCAACCCAGATTCAGACTGAAGGACAAATGCAGCTGTGCATAGATCACCATCAGCAACTCAGCAAAAGAAAGGCACTGGTCATCTGTCACAAATCCGCGAGTCCCAGAGTGCTACCCAAGCCTTGAGATAAACTGGGGTATATATGGAAATCAGGTGGTTTCTGTCACTGAAGGTCCACAAGAGCATTTTTTTTTTAATAAGCATGCTGCTGTTCTCTCAGTACCCTCAACAGAAAGCACCTGGCTCGTGAAGGCTCTCAGTAAACCCCTGGTGGTGACAGATGGAGATGGAGTCTAGCGGTGTCAGCCCCCGGCAAGGTCACGCCCTCAGGGCACTCCCTCTCCATCTTCACAGGTCACTCTCAGCCGGGCACAGGAGTGGCAGGTGCCTCTGCAGAGGAGGGCCTTGGTGGCAGTGGCTTCCTCCCCCAAGTCCAGTGGCTGAGCCTAGTGCACACATCTTGAGAGAGACTGGCTTCAGATAAGGGTCTTTCTCTAGCGACGACAGGACTGTGTCCACGGTGCTCCTCTCACTGGCTACTGGAACGCCTGTGACCATCCCCAGCCTCATCAGCTGCTGCTCCTATACTTAGGAAGCACTCGGGCCCAGAAAGAGAACTCCTGGTGAGCAGTGGCCAGGCCCAGCACAGGGATGCCGGTGATTTATTTCGCCCCCAAGTGTGAGCAAGCTTTGCTAGAGTGGTAGACAGCCTTCACCCTGAAGCTGTTGGCCATGTAGAGTCCAGAGCTCCCCACTGCCTACTGAGGTACCTGGCTGGTATTGTGAGGCGCCTGGCTCCTGGTCCCCAGCAGCAGACGGGTCACTAGCACTGGCATGCTGCTGTATGGATGACAAGCTGGACCAACATGGCTTGAACGGTTGGCTTAGCTTCCTACAAAAGCTAAACTGTCAGGCCAGTGGTAATGTAGTGGTTTTTTTTTGTTGTTGTTGTTGTTTTTTTGGTGACACTGGGGATTGAATCCAGGGTTTCACTAAGTTGCTGAGGGCCTTGCTAAATTGCTGAGGCTGGCCTCGACCCTGTGATCCTCCTGTCTCAGCCTCCCAAGGGGCTGTGCTACCCACTACCTTCCTTGTTTTCTCACAAAGGCATGCTCCAAGTTCAATAGTTTTGGCAGCCTGCACAGAAATGAGATGTCCATCCGGTCAGTAAAGTCCAGATTTGAGCAGTCATCACCTTTTACAATCCTGTCCATGTCAGCATCGGGAAGAGCTAATACCACCAAATAAAGCAATAGCTCTGCTCTTCAGTAAACCACATTACATAGGCCTAATGTAAGAATTCTAGGCCTTGAACATTCTTATTGCCAGTATTTGAGGCATTCTATCCTTACCTTGTTGCAAATTCTTGGAGTTTTCTGTTTATGTTTACTTCAGGTCTTTCAGTAAGCAGGCCTAGGCCTAGCCAGGTCCACCACAAAAGGCATTTCAAATCAGTGTGAAATGGTGAACCTTCCCCCCCCCCCATGGTACTGGGGACTGAACCCAGGGGCATTCAACATCTGAGCTATACCCCTAGCCTATTCTTTTTTATTCCTTATTTTGAAACAGGGACTAATTAAGTTGTGAAGGGCCTAAATAGCTGAGGATGGCCACAAACCTGTGATCCTCCTGTCTCAGCTTCCCAAGTACTGGGATCACACCAGCTTGGACTTTTCAATAAAGAGTACTAAGATAATTGTTAACTAAATTGGTCCAGAATACTTTTACTTTTTTTTTTTTTGCGGTACTGGGGATTGAACTCAGGGGCATTCTACCTCCGAGCTACACTCCCAGCCCTATTTTTTTATTCTTTATTTTGAAACCGAGTCTCACTAAGTTGCGGAGTGCCTCACTAGGTAGCTGAGGCTGGCCGCGAACCAGGATCCTCTGGTCTCAGCCTCCCGAATGCTGGGATTACAAGCGTGCGCCACCATGCCCGGCTTACTTTTACTTTTAAGTAAGAAAAATTTCAACTCAATCATAAATTGACTTAAATCATAAAGAAAACATTCTAGCTCATGTAAAAGAAAAGTCCAGTAGTTCTGACTTCACAGTAAGATTGGCCCTGCAGATCAATGATGCCAAAGACCTGGATTCCTTCCCTTCCTCCTGCTGCTTTCCACTATACTGGTTCTTCCCAAGATGAGCTTTCTTCAGGGGAATACAATGACTGTCATAAGCAACTGAGCGTATTGTAAGAAAGCCTTTCTCAGAAACTCCCAGCAAGCACTGTCTCCGTGCATCAGTGGCCCCAAAAAGGTTACTAACTCGCTGGAAACAGAGATGGGATGCACTGATTGGCTTAAGCCAATTAAATTTCACTCTTAAGAGTTAAGGGGGCCGGGTGTGGTGGCGCACACTTGTAATCCCAGCATTTGGGAGGCTGAGACCGGAGGATCCGGGTTTGCGGCCAGCCTCAGCTACCTAGTGAGGCACTCCGCAACTTAGTGAGACCCGGTTTCAAAATAAAGAATAAAAAATAGGGCTGGAGGTATAGCTCGGAGGTAGAATGCCCCTGGGTTCCATCCCTAGTACCGCAAAAAGAAAAAAAGAAAAAAAAAAAAAGAGTTAAGGGTAGGATCAACCACACAACTAGGAAATTCAGAATATTGTCAGCAAAGAAAGAGGGAAGAATAAGTATCCAGGGAGCGACAACTAACAAAATGTCCAGTTATCCTTTCAGAGAGAAAAAAGCTAGATACCTCTTCATACCATTCACAAAAATAAATTCAGATACGTTAAGGCCCTAAACACAAATATGAAACATATTGGAAAAACATAAAGGAAATGTTCATGACCTTCAGGCAGGGGAAACCTTTAAAAAAAAGACACACAAAAAATTAGTTATCTACTGACCAGGAGTGTTGGTGCATGCCTGTTATCCCATACTTTAAAGGCTGAGGCAGGAGGATCGCAGGATCAAAGCCAGCCTCAGCAACTTAGCAAGGCTCTTAGCAACCTAGTGAGACCCTGTTTCCAAATAAGACATAAAATCCAGCTGGGGGTGTAACTTGGAGGTAGAATGTCTCTGGGTTCAATCCCCAGTGCCAAAATCAATCAATCCTGATAATTTGATTCCACTCAAATGAAACACTTTAGTATAATAAAAGATACTGTAAAATAAAAGACAAGTGAGAAACTGGGAGAAAAATATCTGTCACATTGTGGTAGACAAATAATTAATATCCAGCATATATAAGCAATTTCTAGCTAGATGTGGTGGTACATACCTTGCAATCTCAATATTTGGAAGGCTGAGACAAGAGGATCATAGGTTTGAGGACAGCCTCAGCAACTTAGGGAGACCCCATTTCCAAACAAAAAATAAAAAGGCCTGGGGGTATAGCTTTTTTATTTTGGGGGTTCAATCCCCAGTACTACACACATAAGTAATTTCTAATAGTTAACGAGTAAAATCTTAACATCTTAATAAAGGCATGAACAGGTAAGTAAAAGAAACAAAAATAACTGTATAAAAAGATGTTTGGGCTGGGCATGGTGGTGCACGCCTTAGTACTTAGAGGGCTGAGACAGGAGTATGGCAGGTTCCAGGACAGCGTCAGCAACCCAGTGAGACCCTGTTTCAAACAAAAAATAAAAAGGGCTGGGGGTATAGCTCAGAGGTAGAATGCCCCTAGGTTCGAGTACCAAAAAAAAAAGATGTTTGGCATCATTATGGAACTAGGAAAATATAACAAAAAGAAATGCTGTGTGAAAGCTGGGTGAGGTGGCACACGCCTATAATCCTAGTACTTAGGAGGCTGAGACAGGAGGATTGAAGGTTCAAAGACAGTCTCAGCAATTTAGCGAGACCCTGTTTCAAAGTAAAAAATAAAATACAACTGGGGGTCTAGCTCGGGGGGAGAATGCTCCTGGATTCAATACCCAGTGTACACACACACACACACACACACACACACACATGCACACGCACACGCAAGCATGCATGCACACACGTACAGAGATGATGTGTGAAATATTTGATAATACCAAGATAATGGCCACAATAAGCTAGTGAGGATGTTAATGGCTGATAGTGGGTCTAGCTCTTCTCTGCAGATCAAGTTGATAGTCTCTATTAAATGTCAACATATATATTCATGAACCTGTAACTTCTTTTATCATGTCTTCCCCAGGAGACAGTTCCTTATGTATTTCATGAGGCATATGCAAGAATATTCATTGCTATTTGTTTATAATAGTTAAAATGTGGAAAAAATAAATGTCCATCAATGAGGGAATTGATAAACTGAAGTGTGTTTATACCAACACTCAGTATCGACTGCTTTTTTCTTTTGGTCCTGGGGATTGAACCCAGAGGCATTCTACCTCCAAGCTATACCTCCAGCCTGGTTTTATTTTTTATTTGGAAACAGGGTCTCACTAAGTTGTTGAGAGCCTAAGTTGCTGAGGCTGGCTTTGGAATTGTGATCCTCCTGTCTCGTCCTCCCAAGTACTGGAATTACAAGCATGTGCCACCATGCTTGCTCCTGTATCAATTTTTAAAATGCCCATGATATCTTTGAAGAGATCTCTAAGAAATGTCACTGGCTAATAGCTGCACAGTGATATATATAGTATATATTAGGAAGTGAGAAAAAGACAAAATAAAAACCATAAAGCAATCCTATCCATTTTCTATAGATATAAAGGAACAGAAAATAAATGTATAGAAAAAGATCTGAAAAGATATAAATACACGCTTAAGAATTGTGGTTACCTATAAGAACTGGAAAAGGGGATTGGGATCAAGTATGTCATATAAAGGGCAACTTAATTTTATAATTTTATAATCTTAAGGCTAAATAACTTTTTTCACAAGAAGAGAATATACTTATGTATCATTTGGGTAATTAAAAACAAAACAAGTTGTTATAAAAATCATTAGGAATCAGCTAAGTGAAAGTCAAAGGAGCCTGCTCCCTCTGTGGGGTGCAGCTGACCCAACGGCTTCCCTCCTGCCATGGCACGACCATCCCAAGATGAGCTTTCTTCATGGAACAAGACGACTGTCAGTGCAACGAGGCCTAGTGTGAGAAGAGAGCCTTTCTCAGAAACTCCCAGCAAGCACTGTTCCATGCATCACTGCCACGCTCGTGGGCCAACTCTCTCCTACAGCAAGAGGAGTGCCTACAACTACGGGCTAGAAAGCAGCCATCTACCAGAGCCGGGTGCAGGGGCCGTGGAGGTCAGTGCGGCAGGCAGAGGCCAGCATTCAGAGCCCACGCCCCTCCTCTCAGCAGCACTCCTCTCCCCTTGGGCTCTCGGCCCATACTTTGAGGGACTCTCCTTCTGCCCACCTGGGGCAGTGGCTACAACAAGGGCAGGGCCAGGAACAGAAGAATGGTCTGGGAGTGTGTCGGGGTCAGAAGGAGGAGTGAGTAAACCAAACAGGCGCTTGTGGAGAGCGGGAGGTCTGCGGCAGGAGCAGAGGCCTGTTCACATCCACGGCAGCAGTGGCAGATGAAACTATCGCCTACCTCTTGAGTCTCCAGTGTGGAGTGAACTTTCACCTCCAGCGGCAGTGACCCTAATTCCCACTTTTGTTAGCCAAGTACGAGAGGAAAGCCTGACGACCAGCTGGCAAAGAAAGTCATTCTTTCCACTGGAGAGGTGCCAAAGGAGCTCAAGGCAGAGGGCAGAGTCCTCCGAGACGGTCCAAAGGCCTGACTGAGACGGCTGGAGGTGCTGCTGCTGCTGTATCTGCAGGAAATGGAATCCTGGGGGTGGTGTGGTTAAGAAAAAAACCCTCTGGTTTTGATAAATCCACTTCTAAGTTTACCCAAAAAAGTTCAGACCATAGCATCACGCTCACCTCCCTCCACCCACTCTGCCATGACTTGGGCAAAGAGCAGTGGGAACTGAAGTGCTCCATCCCAGGACGAGGGGCTGCCCTTGAGGCCAAGGTGTGAAATGACACGCCTCTACCCCAGAAGGGCTTTCCAGTGAGAAACTCTGGCTTCTCCCTCCAGAACTCAGCAGACACTGGGGCAAAGGTGGTTACTTAATCCAGCTCTTAAGAGGAGTGGATAAGGAAAACTTTCATTTCATCCATTTACCGCTGACTAACCGGCCACTGAATGAGAAAGGCTCATAAATGGGTTTATTTTCTTTTTTTATGACAGGCCCACAGTGCATAATTTGAAAGGGAGGAACTTTCAGCCATTATAATGTCTGATGTTAACTTTGTTATGGGTAGGGCAAATTATGGGATGATTAGGAAAATGCTTCTAGTCCTCTTTATAGGTTTAGAATATCCAGTTTGTAAGAATTAATGGGCGACTGTGCACGTGTCAGTTTGATCTAATAGTTACCAGAAGGACAACTGAAGTAACGAAGAGGTATCCTTGCTTTATGTAGCAGCAACTGGGACACAGTACAGACTGTTGGGGTCTGACTCTCCTGTTCCCATAGGCAGCGGCTCCGGAAAGTCGTGATGGGTGAGGGAGATTTGACTTTCTAACCACTAGACTGTATTTTTTGTGGGGGAGGAGGGTTACTGGGGATTGAATCCAGGGGCATTCTACCTCCAAGCTACACCCCCAGTCCTATTTTTTATTCTTTATTTTGAAACAGGGTCTCACTAAGTTGTGGAGGGCCTCACTAAGTAGCTGAGGCTGGCTATGAAACCAGATTCTCTGGTCTCAGACTCCCAAGTACTGGAATTACAAACGTGCACCACCATGCCCGGCTACCACTGGACTGGACTGTATGAACATCCCTTGGGCTCTGAACGAAAGGTGATTCTCCAGATGATGCAAAATACCTCAGAAGCTTAATTAGTGACTCCAATCTCCTGTCCTCTTCCATACAACCCCAAGGCATGAAGTGACAATATAACTTTCCTTCTATTGGTCTTATCTCCTTCCTTCCTTCCTTCCCTTCCTTCCTTCTTTCCTTCGATTGAACCAGGGGCAACTGAACCCTCTGAGCTATTCCCTCAGTCTTATTTTATTTTTCACTTTGAAACAGGGTTTTGTAAGAGACTATGTTAGCCTCAAATCTGCAATCCTACTGTCTCAGACTCCCAAGTACTGGGATGACAGGCATGCATCACTACACTCGGTGGTTATTTCTTTTCTTGAGACCAGTTTTCATAAACCATAGACAGGAATTTTGTCGTCCACATCCATTCTGTAGGCCCCCAGGTCATAGTCCAGGGCGCAGAATTCCCCCGTGGAAACTCTCATGTTGTTGCTCTGTCTGTCATGCTAGGCAGGGTCCAGCCTGTAGTAGCTACTAGTCAGCAAACTATCCAATGCTGACCTTGTCACTGCTTTGCCAATGGTAGGTATCAAAAGCCACTCCAGGGAATATTCCAGGAAGTTGATCCGGTCTGGGTCTGAGGGAAGGGACGCCATGGAGACAAGGCAGGTGGGATTAAAAGGAAAAGACAAGAGGAGACACCACGTATCAAATCCAACACACCAGTGGAGCTTGCAGAAGCAGTTCTAACTGCAGCACTTCTGGCTCGAAGGCTTCCAGCACCTTTCTGCAGCCACAAGGTAAAGACCCAAATCCTAAGCTTAGTAACTGAGGTCCACGCTCACTGGGAGGAGCCTAACTACTCTAAAGTAGCATGCCCTGTCTGTCCCAGACACTCTGGTCCTTTTACTTTCTCCACGTATACCATGCTGGTCAGGACCCCTCTACATCTTTTTTGTGTGTGTGTGTGTGTGTGTGTGTGTGGTACTGGGGATTGAACCCAGGGGCATTCTACCTCTAAGCTACACCCACATACCTTTTTGTTTTTAGTTTTGAAATAAGGTCTCACTAAGTTGCTGAGGCTGGTTTCAAACCTGCAATCCTTCTGTCTCAGCCTCCCAAGTACTGGTAGGCGTGTGCCACCACACCCAGCTGTAAAGCATCTTTATCACTTATGCCTACTACCTAAGTCTACCTGAACTGTATCTTTCCTTTTTCCCAACTACTTCCTCAAGACCCAGCTAATACTGTTCCCTTCAGGAAGCCTTCCCAACTGTCCCAGAGGGAGCCTTCCTTTTCTTGATCACATCTGGATCTTTGAGAAATGTCTTCCTTTGCTATTTAATTCTCCAAATGGCTAACATCCCAACTAGAGTACTCATAGGAAGTACTCACAGAAGGTACTTTCGTAATCTCTGAATTTCCCAAAATATCCAGGACACAGCCACAGTATACAAGACAACAACGTGTTTTGGTTCATTTCAACAAATGCATACTGAGAACCAACTTTTCTTTATCAGGAACCACAAAATGTTCTTGAGTATACAAGAACATTGTAAGAAGTGGGGGCTGTACTGAAGGAAGAGTTGGGTCTGATACAGCGAACAGTCTCTTTCATCAGAGGGAGGGTCTCTGGCCTTGGAGAGTCAGAGGAATTGGGGATGTCGGGCTGTATCTGAAGGTGGAATAAACGTACTAGTAAACCAGAGCCACCTCTCAGTTATTTGTGTCAACCCTGGCAGGTATCAAAAAACAACAACAAAAGTATAAGTATGAGGGAGCCACGGGAAAGTGTTCGGCAAGACAGTGCTTACTTTAGTGAATGGAGAACGAATTGTAATAAGGTAAAAGTAGAAACAGGAGGCCAATTAGGAACCTATTTCAGTAGAGTCTAGAAGTGGGGTGACAACAAGCTTAGACTTGGGTTTTAATAGTGGATATGGATGAATTTAAAAAGATGAAGCTAACAAGCTGGGCGTGGTGGCACACATCTGTAATCCCAGTAGTTGGGAAGCTGAGACAGGAGGATCATAGGTTTGAGGACAGTCCGAGCAAGTAGTGAGACTCCTATCAACCTAGTGAAACCCTGTTTCCAAATAAAAATAAAAAATAGGACTGGGGGTGTAGCTCGGAGGTAGAATGCTCCTGGGTTCAATCCCCAGTACCACAAGATCAACAACAAAAAGAGGAATTAAAAATAAAAAGATGGGCAAAGACAGAAGAAATCAGTAGTAATAACAACAAATGAAGTCACAGGGCTACTTTGTTATGATAATCCCAACTAAAGAAAAATATTCATAAATATTCTTTAGTTGAATACTTGATTTGTTTTTTCTTTTGGCAGCACTGGGGATTGAACCCAGGTGCATTCTACCTCTGAGCTACACTTCCAGCCCTGTTTTTATTTATTTATTTATTTATTTATTTATTTATTTATTTATTTATTTATTTATTTTTGCGGTACTGGGGATTGAACTCAGGGGCATTCTACCTCCGAGCTACACCCCCAGCCCTATTTTTTATTCTTTGTTTTGAAACCGAGTCTCACTAAGTTGCGGAGTGCCTCACTAGGGAGCCCAGATCCTCCGGTCTCAGTCTCCCGAATGCTGGGATTACAAGTGTGCGCCACCACGCCCGGCTTCCATCCCTGTTTTTAATTCTTTATTTTTGAAACAGGGTCTCACTAAGTTGCTGAAGGCCTGACTAAGTAGCTGAGGCTGGCTGCCAACCTGCAACTCTCCTGTCTCAGCCTCCCAAGGACTGGGATTACAAGTGTGCGCCACCACGCTTAGCTGAATACTTGATTTTAAATTAACTAAAACAAGAGAGAAAGAAAATTGAGTTCAAAATTTTAATTTTATGTGTGTGATGGTAATAGGGATGAACTCAGGGGCATTCTACCTCTGAATTATACCCCCAGCCCTATTTTATTTTGAAATAGGGTCTCACTAAGTTGCAGAGGGTCTAAGTTGCTGAGGCTGGCCATGAACCTGAGATACTCTTATCTCAGCCTCCCAAGTACCAAGATTACAGTCGTGTGCCACCAGGCCTGGCTTGAGTTCAAAACTGGTAATAAAATTATAATCATAATGGAATTCTAGAACAAAATTATGTCATTTGCAGGAAAATGGACAGACCTACAGAACATTATGTTAAGTGAGATTAGCCAGTCACAGAAAATGAAGGGTCGTATGTTTTCTCTCATATGCAGAAGCTAGGGAGTAATTGGGATACCAGAGTGATTCCAGATAATGGAGGAGAAACCTCATCGGAACCAGGGAGGTGAACTAGGGGCAGGGGTGGCAGAAGAGAGGATCAATAAAGGAATCACTTCCATCGCCACTGTGTACATATGTGAGAAAACCAATGTCAATCTGAGTACCCTGTATGGGGAAGGGGGTGCATGGGGGGGAGCACTAAGTGCTGTGTGCATGTATGTCACCATCACTATGATTTACATTATGAAGTGAGACTAGAATGCACCAATAAAAGTATAAAAATACTTCTATACTATACTATTATAAATAAGATACCAAGCACATTAACATTTTATTCAAAAAGTTATAAAAACAATCTCAATAAATTTTCCAAGGCAGAAATTTTATTGCCCATTCTTTGACCATACTGTTATAACAGAAACAAAGAACCACCATCTTGAAATTTAAAAAATCATATCTAAATAAGTTTGGTTCAAAGAGGAAATTAAAACATCAAATAAATAAAAGGAGCTGGGTGTGGGGATGTGTGCCTGCTGTCCCAGGACTTGGGAGGCTGAAGGCAGGATCATAGGTTTGAGCTCAACCTCCGCAATTTAAGGAGGCCCTGGGAAATTTAGACCCTGTTTCAAAATAAAATATAAAATAGGTCTGAGGGTATAGCTCAGAGGTAGAATGCCCCTGGATTCATTCCCCAGGACAACAAACAAACAAGTAAATAAAAGGAAACACCAATGCCATTTACATATTAAAAATATATGGGATGGGTATGCAACTTTTTCCTAGAAATACAAAGTATTATTCCAGGATGTAGAAAGCTGGGAAGAGTATTGCTCACACCCTAATAACAACAACAATAGCCGGATAAATTACAAATTTTCCTGAACTCATCAGAGAACTGAAGTCCTAAGGCAATCATGAAGTCTAACATCTAAGTCAAGACAGGGGGTACGATGAGACGTGGAACTCAGGCACTGGTCACCTACGGCAGAATACACAGGGAGGCAGCACTGGGCATCAGGAGCAGGCCAGAAGAACTCACACTGCTAGGGCCAAGCCTGGGCAAATGTGGAGGCAGAATGGGAGTTACAGACACAAGGAAAATCACACCTCTCTCGTGCTCTTCCCACAGACTCACCCAAGACTGGCCTTCTGTTCTGGGGGATTTCTGTCCCCCTCCTCATGACTCACAAGGTCTTCCTTGTATCTTTGGAGGGTGTTAGGCAGGGGAGAGCATTCTCCTCCTCCCACAGAGGGAGAACACTGGTAATGGCCTAGGGCCAGGTAATTTCCTAATGTTTCACAGGGTGACAGGTTTGCAGTCTGTTTAAGGCTGAGGCTGGACCAGGTCCACAGAGACTCCCTCAGCCGCTGCATGCTGGGCTGGCAAGGGTGAGTTACAAGCAACACATGGCTGCTGGAGGCAGGGGAAGACATCACGAGCACCCCTCTGAATACAGGCAGCACAGGGAAGTCTAACAGCAGCAGACAGAGCAAGAACATTAGGGGGAAAAAACAACTTTGGGAATTCAACAGCTACCCTCAGCACAATGTTTTGAAGCTGGAAGTACAAGAGGCCAACCTTAATAGCAAAAAAAAAAAAAAAAGACCCTAAACTAAGGTCACACATTAACTAAGTTGACTAAATTGCACACATTGATGGCATGGAAGAACTGGGTAGTACGTTTCCATAAAAATATACTATTTAGATCATTTCTTACATACTGTATTATATATAATGTCATCATGCAATAAAAAATTATGAGAGAAACAAACAAGAAAATAATGAACTATTAAGAGACAAAGCAACTGTTTTGGGGATAACCCAGATAATGGAACAGAGAATTTATCATACCTACAATCAATATGATCAATAAGGTAAAATCTTTTTTTTTCCTCAGTTCTGGGAATTGAATTCAGGGGCATTCTACCTCTGAGCTACACCCTTGTTTTGTTTTTATTTTGAAACAGGGTCTCACTAAGTTGATGAGGGCCTTGCTAAATTACTGAGGCTGGCCTTGAACCTGAGACCCTCCTGTCTCAGCCTCCCATGTACTGAGATTACAGGCATGTGCCACCACATTGGGCTACAAGGTAAATTACTGAGTAAAAAAATTGGATAATATATAAAAACAGATGGGAAATTTCAACAGAAATTATTAAAAAAGTCAAATGGAAATTCTATAAAAAATAAAATAAGAAGCCGGGCGTGGTGGCGCACGCTTGTAATCCCAGCATTCGGGAGGCTGAGACCGTAGGATCGAGGCCAGCCTCAGCTACCTAGTGAGGCACTCCATAACTTAGTGAGACTCGGTTTCAAAATAAAATAAAAAATAGGGCTGGGGGTATAGCTCAGAGGTAGAATGCCCCTGAGTTCAATCCTCAATACCGCAAAAAAAAAATAAATAAATAAAAAATAAATAAAATAAGAAAGCTGAAGAATATCTTTGCCAGGATTACTGTAGATTCAACACAGCTATATCATTTGAATCCGTCTCCTAAAATTCATCTCTTGGAAGCTAAGACCCAATGTGATAGTATTAGGTAGGAGCCACGCACAGTGGCACATCTTTATAATTCTAGCACTTAAAGGAGGCTGAAACAGGAGGATCCCAAGTTCGAGGCCAGTATCCTAACCTAGCTAGACTCTGTTCAAAAGTAACAAAATAAAAAGGTCTGGGTGTGAAGCTGAGAGATGGCACAACCCTGGGTTTAACCCCAGAACCACCACACACACATTCTGACAAATAAAAGCTGAGAGAATGTATTGCCTACAGACCTGCCTTACGAAAATGTGGAGCTACACAAAGAAATAAAGGTGTCTGGGAACGGACAGATTAAAATAAACACAAAAATACTTTTTCTTATTTTTAATCATCTAAAAGATAACTGTCTAAAGCGAAAATGATAGCAAAATATAGTGAGATTGTAGCATATGATAAAATAAAATATACAATAACCATAGCACAATATTGGAAGGGAGGAATTATGAATATTATTATAAAGTCTTTAAATTATATATGAAATGGTGTAATATTATTTGAAAGTTGACTGTGGTTAACTAAAGGTGTACATGTAAACTCTAGGACAACCACTAAAATTTTTTAAAGAGGATTTTTTTTATCTCCATTTTTTATCTCCATTATTTCCAATAATGGAGATAAAATGTAATCATAAAAAATAGTCAATACGAGCTGGGTGTGGTGGCGCACGCTTGTAATCCCAGCATTTGGGAGGCTGAGACTGGAGGATCCGGGTTTGAGGCCAGCCTCAGCTACCTAGTGAGGCACTCTGCAACTTAGTGAGACTGTTTCAAAATAAAGAATTAAAAAAAAAAATAGGGCTGGAGGTGTAGCTCGGAGGTAGAATGCCCCTAGGTTCAATCCCCAGTACCGCAAAAAAAAAAAAAAAAAAAAAAAAATAGTCAATACAAAAATAAGAAGGAAAAAAGGAGCAAAAGACAAAAGGAAAAGATAAGACAAAAGTAGAAAAATGGTAGATTTTAGCCTAATTATATCAATAATTATATTTAATATAAATTTTCTTTTTTGTGTGTGGTACTGGGGATTGAACCCAGAGGCATTCTAACTCCAAGCTACACCCCCAGCCTAATTTTATTTTTATTTATTTTTTTTTATGTTTTCAGTACAGTACTGGGGATTGAACCCAGGAGCATTCTACTTCTGAGCTACACCCCTAGTCCTATTTTTTATTCTTTATCTTGAAACAGGGTCTCACTAAGTTGCAGAGTGCCTCACTAAGTAGCTGAGGCTGGCCGTGAACCCGGATCCTCCGGTCTCAGCCTCCCAAATGCTGGGATTACAAGCGTGCGCCACCACGCCGGGCTTTGACCCTTTTTCAAACTTAAAATAAAAAATAGGACTAGAGGTGTAGTTTTTGCCCCTGGGTTCAATTCCCAGTACCACACATACAAAATAAGTAAATAAATGAAAATAAAAATTAGCCATTGGGCTAACAAGAGGAGGGGTATCTTAAATGCAAATTGCTAAGTCAAACTTCATAAAAGCATACAACACAAAGAGTGAACGCTAAATAAAAAACTTTGGTTATAACAACGCATCAGTATTTGTTCATTAATCGTAACAATTATACACATTAATGCAGATGTCAGTAAAAGAGAAACTGTGGTGGGAGGAAAAGGGATACGTGGGGACACCGTATTTTCTGCTCACTTTTTCTGTAAATCTTAAACTTCTTTAAAAACAGAGTCCAAGGGCTGGGGTGTGGCTCAGTGTTTGCTTAGCATATGTGAGTCCCTGGGTTCAATCCCCAGCACCAAAAAGAAAATAAAGTCTATAGATTTAATAAAAGTATAATGATGTGTTTTAGACCATTAAAACACAAATCAAAGGAAGTCTGGAGCAGTTATATTGGTGTTAGATAAGTTAGACTTCAGAACAATAAACGACTACGTCTAAGCGTGAACTTATCTGGTGACAATTTCTTGGAGGAAGAATGTACCCTTCTTGCTGCAGAATTTAGGGTCACGTGACATTACTGGTGATATAAACCTTGATAACTTGGACAAGAAGTTAACTAAGAAAATATAACACTCCTGATTGTGCATGCACTTAACAAAGAGTTTCAAAATATATGAAGCAAAATCTACAATTACAATTAGACTTTAATTACCCTTGGTTATCAATAACCAGAGAGAAAATAAGAAAGTGTATAAAACATGTAAACCACACTATCCACCAACTTGACCAAGGTGACATTTACAGAACACCCCATCTGACTATAGCAATACACATATTCAAGGTACATGAGATATTTACCCAAGGTACACCACATTCTTGGCCATACAATAAATTTAAATGAACTGAAATCATGCGAAGAATGTTCTCTGACCACAGCAGAATAAAATTAGAAGGAAATAACAAGGACATCTAGAAAATCCCCTAAATATTTGGTAATTAAGCAATGTGCTCTGAAATAACTCATGAGTCAAAGTGGAAGTCATATGGGAAATTAGATAATATTTTCAGTAGAGTTTACATGGACACACAACATCAAAATCTGTGTGATGACCTTGGCAAGTTATCAAAGTTGAGGACACCAGTCATGTCATGTACCCCTAAATGATGCAGCAAGAAGGGCACATTCTTTTTCTAAACTAATAATCTATCATAAGAAAACATCAGACAAACCTAATTTGATGGTGCTTGTATATAATACCTGACCGGTACTCTTCATAATTGTCAAGACCATTGAAAATAAGAAACGAATAAAGGAGACATGGTAGCTAGGCATGCTGGGACATGCCTGCAATCCCAGGACTTGGGAGGCTGAGCCAGGAAGCTCACAGGTTTAAAGCCAGCCTCAGCAACTTAGCAAGGCCCTCAGCAACTTAGTGAGACCCCGCCTCTAAATGAAAAATAAAAGTGCTGAGGGTGTAGCTCAGAGGTAGAATGCCCCCTCCACCCAAATAAGGAGACATGATAACTAAATGCACTGAGGGTGTGCTGGAATAAAAAAGGACATCAGTATTGAGAAACAGGAATAAGGTCTGATCTTAAGGTAACAGTAATACACCAATGTTAATTTTGCATATGTGGTACTGGGGACTGGACCCAGGGGCATCTCACCTCTGAGCTACACCCTCCGTCTTTTTTATTTTTCATTTGGAAACAGGGTCTCACTAGGTTGCTGAAAGTCTCACTCAGGCTGTCCTTGAACCTGTGATCCTCCTGTCTCTGCCTCTCAAGTATTGGGATTATAAACATGCGTCAGCATGCTCAGTTAATTTCTTTTTTTTAAATTTACTTTTTAAATTTTTTTTGGTGGTACTAGGGGATTGAACCCAGGGGCATTCTACCTTCGAGTTACATCCCCAGCCATATTTTTAACTCTTTATTTTTGAAACAGGGTCTCACTAAGTAGCAGAAGGCCTAAGTAGCTGAGCCTGGCCAAGAACCTGGATCCTCCAGTCTCAACCTTCCAAGTACAGGGATTACAAGCATGTGCTACCATGACAAGCTAAAATTTACTTTTTGATATACAAAAACATAAACATTGTAGATATTAATACTGTTGTTTGTTTGTTTGTTTGTTTTTTGGTACTGGGGATTGAACTCAGGGGCATTCTACCTTGAAGCTACACCCCCAGTCCCATTTTTTATTCTTTATTTTGAAACAGGGTCTCACTAAGTTGCAGAGGGCCTCACTAAGTAGCTGAAGCTCGCCATGAACCTGGATCCTCCATCTTGGCCTCCCAAGTACTGGGATTATAAGCCTGTGCCACCACGCCCCACGCCCGGCTTATACTATGTGTTGATACATGTATACATTGTACAATGTTTAAATCAGGTTGCACATATTTATCTCTTCAAATGTTTATCATTTCTTTATGGTAAAAACCTTCAAAATCCTTCCTTCTAAAGTGTTAATTTCTAGCCAGTCACAGTGGCTCATACCTGTAATCCCAGGTACTGTGGAGGCTGAGGCAAGTTTCAAGCCAGCCTGGGCAATTCATGTAGACCCTGTCTCAAAATAAAAAATTAAAAGTGCTGGGAATGTAGCTTCAGGGTGGAGTCCCCTGGGTCCAATTCCTAGTACCACCAAGAAGGAAAAAAAAAAAAAGTCATTTCTTGGTCATGTAAGTTGTTAACATTAGGAGAAACTTGGTGAAATATTCAAGGGAACTCTCTATACTCTTTTCTATTATTATTATTGTGGTACTAGAGATTGAAATCAGGGGCATTCTACCACTGAGATAAACCCCCAGAACTTTTTATTTTTGAAACAGGGTCTTGTTAAATTACTGCTAACTGGCCTTGAACCTGCCATCCTCCTGTCTCAGTCTCCAAAGTACTGGGATCACAGGTGTGTGCCACCATGCCTGGCTCTGTACTATCTCTATAATTATTATGTAAATATAAAATTATCCCAATACAAAAGTTGTTTTTTGTAATTTTGCATGATATTGCCAACACAGCACTTATAAGGAAATGTATATCATTAAATGCCCCCCTTTTTTTTTTTTTTTGCGGTACTGGGGATTGAACTCAGTGGCATTCTACCTCCAAGCTATTATACCCAGCCCTATTTCTTTTATTCTTTATTTTGAAACAGGGTCTCACTAAGTTGCAGAGTGCCTCACTAGGTAGCTGAGGGTGGCCGCGAACCCAGATCCTCCGGTCTCAGCCTCCCAAGTACTGGGATTACAAACGTGTGCCACCACTCCTGGCTCCATTAAATGCTTTTATTAAACTAGAATAAAAGTTTTCAGTCGATAACCTACCCTAAAGAGTACAGACAAAGAAAAGGAAATTATAAGGAAGGAAATTATTTAGTAAGGGCAGACAGAAACCAATGGAACCCCAAACCAAGGAACAATAGAGAAGTTCTATGAAGCTAAAATTAGTTCTTTGAAAGATCAATAAAATTTATACTTCAACCTGCCACAGTGGCCCACGCCTGTAATCCCAGCACTTGGGAGTCTGAGACAAGAGGATTGTAGGTGTGCGGCCAGCCTTAGGAAACTGATAGAATGCCTCTGAGTTGAATCCCCAGTACCCACCCCCCACACAAATTTATACTTCTAATCAGACAGATACCCCAAGTCCCCCAAAACAAAACAACACAACACAATAAAACACAACACAAAGTATATTAAGAATGAAAGAAGGGTCATCATCCCAGACTGTTCTGACATTAATAAATTCCAAAACATGGACAAAATGGATAAATCCTTAAAAGACATGAACTATCAAAAGCTCACTCAAGAAAAAATGGATAACCTGAGCAATCTTGTACTTATGAAATTGTATTTCTTTTTTTTTGTGTGTGGTACTGGGGATTGAACCCAGGGATGTTCTATTTCTGAACTACATCCCCAGCCCTATTTTATGTTTTATTTTGAAACAGGTTCTGGCTAAGTTGCTGACCTAAGTAGCTGTGGCTGGCCTCAATCTGCAATCCTCCTGTCTCAGCCTCCCAAGTACTGGGTTTACAGGCATGTGCCACTATGCCCAATTAATCTAGAAATGATTTAAAGTATACAAGAGGATGTAAGTTATATGCAAATTCTACACTACTTTATAGAAGGGCCTTGAGCATCCACAGATTTT
>PVLC010028608.1:0-20824 GCA_004027655.1 Graphiurus murinus
CTGTCAGTACGTCTTCTGCGAGATGCACTCCCTCGTATTTTCTCCTTCAATTCTAGCTGTAATGTCATCCACTTCCTCCAGGAAAGAATCCCATCAGAATGCAAAAGAAAGTGATACTATTAGTGGAATTGCTTCGAATAACTTCAACTATATTTAATGTGAATTGTTGAACTTCAAAACTTTCATGTTAACATTTAAAAATAACTAGTAAACCACTAATACCCAATAAAGACAGAGATCCATCTAAAACATAGCTGAGTCCCACTAACCTAAGTAAAATGGAACATTATCTCCTAGTACTATTTAAATCAAATTTCTCCCAAGAAATTCATTGACCATTTGACTCAGAATGTCTTCTAAGTTCATCTATACCGTTTTACAGTATGTATATTTTATGTATGCATGTATTTATTTATTTATTTATTTATTTAGTATGTATTTATTTATTTATTTAGTATGTATGTATGTATGTATGTAGCACAGGGGATTGAACCCAGGGGAATTCTGCCTTCAAGCTATAACTCCATCCCTTTATTTTAATATTTTTGTTTTGAAACAGGGTCTCACTAGGTTTGAGAATTTTCACTAAGTTGCTGAGCCTGGTGTCAAACCTGTGATCCTCCTGTCTTAGCCTCCCAAGTACTGAGATTACAGGTGTGTGCCACCAATCCTTGCCATCATTTATATTTTTAATTCATATCTATAAGGAGTTTTCTCAGGCTAAAATTACTATATTGCAATCTTATATTAAAATGTGAATTCCCACAGCATTTAAATATAAAAGTGTTTGCCAACTTTCTCATGTATTAAGGCTGATATGGTTGACTCATTCATTTATTCATAACATTTATTTAATGCCTACTGTATTATTTAAAATTGTTCCTTGTTATTTTATGATTGCACATTCTTATACTAAAATTTTTACTTACTCTAGGATCCCCATATCAATGAGGGCAGTGTATATAATATGTGTTGAACTGAATTGAATAATTACCACTATGTTATGTACCTCCTCAGGGATTTTCCCTCCTAAGTATGGAGATGCTATTTTGTTCAATGTCTGACATTTTCCTAGGTCATCACTCAATTATGTTTAATCTTTATTTCTTGCTGAGGTAGTTTATTACTAAAGAAAATCAGAAGCTCATGAAGGGTTTCCAGCAAGTCTATATCAGCCATGATGTTAGAGCAATGAGCTTGAATCAGAGAAAGAGAAGTCCAGGGATGCAGGGAGCTTTGGGCCTGCTTTGAGGAAAGCACCCTGGGGACTTGGTGCAAACGACCCTCAGGGAAAAAGTGCTTGGAAAGCCCAAGGACAGTGGGGGCATGGGGGATAATCACAGCCTTATGTGGGCCAGGGGGCCTAGAAATATGAAACCAGGTGAACTGTTAGGAAGATTTTTAGCACAGATCCAGTAGAAGCACAGGAGTGATGTGAGGAAGATTTGGGACCCAGTCTCACCCCTGCCTTCCCATCCTCCTTTTCATTTGTTTTGAAACTTTTATTTTATTGATTTCCATACCTAAATTTTAGTTTTTCCATGCCTTTCATTTGGAGGAATGTTTATTAAATGACAATTAGACATTGTGATGACTAAGTTTATGTAAGGGTGCATCAGTTTACAAAATGCTTTTATAAATACTATTCATTCATCCAACAAATATTGATTGAACATCCTATTCTATGCCAGACACTGGGATATAAAAACAAACACGATAAAGTCCCGATCTTCAAAGGATTTACTGAGAGAAGGCAGAATACTCACCAAAGTGTACCATACAACTAACTGTGCTATGATAGAAAGCGGTTATACAAAACAGAAAAGGGACCTGGGTAGGAAGGTAGTGACTGACTCTGGACCATAGATATTTTTTTTTTTATATGCACACATTTTTTTTTAATTGAGACATGTTAAGACACACAAAACAAAAGGAATCCGGCTTCATAGAAGATCTAAGCCCTTGGTCAACCCCAGTAGCACTGAGCTGTCCTCTGTAAACAGGACAGTGATTTCTGCATAAGGACAAACATGATCACCTCTAACACAACATGTGCATGGTATTCACACTCAAGTGCCCCATTGAATCCCTGAGCTAGTAGAAGACATGGCACCATGTCATTTTTTGTGTGTGCACGTCATACAAAAATTGTGGAGTTTACTCTAAAGACAATGAGTAGAGTTAGAGATATTTAAGTAAAAGAGCATCATAATCTGACTTGGGTCAGATTTAGAATGGTCACTGCTGTGCCTGTGTGAAGGTAGATAGGAAAGGAATTAAGACCAGGGACAAAGCCAGGCATGGTGATGTGTGCCAGTAATACCAGTTCTTGGGAACTTGAGACAGAAGGATGCTAGGTTTGAAGCCAGTGTGTGATAACTTAGCGAGATCCTGTTTCCTGTTTCAAAAAAAGGGGGGTGGGGAGGCTGAAAGTGTAGCTTAGAGGTAGAATGCCCCTGTGTTTAATCACAAGCACCATAAAAATAAGTCAGTAAATAAAAATAAAAATTAGAAAGGACCAGAGAGAAGAACATCTGACAATGCAATAATCATCTACTCAAGAGATGATAAAAGCCTTAACTACAATAACAGTAATAAAGATGAGGAAAGAGAGATGGGTGGAATATAGTTATTTAATGGTATTGAATGATGATAAGGGAAAAGAGAGATGAAGGAATTATTAATTATGATTCAGATTTAGCAGTTGGCAAATGGGAGTATCACTTACTAAGAGACAGAACATGAGGGTAAGATGTAGAGCAAAAATATCAATGACTCTAGACTTGGATTAGTCTAAGTCTACCATCTAGATGGAAATGTTACTTACATTTTCTCAACATTAAAATTACTGAAAATTAAATTTTAAAATAAGAATTAAATTCAACCATTTCACAGAAGTGATGTCAAGATTCTGACATATAATTTATTGAAAGTGCTTAGTGTACTGCCTGGCTGTGACAGTATTTTATAAAAATAGTTGCAACAATATGCCCTTTCCACATATTCTTTACAATGGCCTTTATTACCCACTCCCCTCCAAGATGTGGAGCCAAATTCCACTCCCTTTGAAACTTGGCAGGCTTTAGTGACTTACCCATAACCAACAGAATACAGAGAAGTGATGTTTCCTGACTACTGAAACTAAGTCGTAAAAGGCCCTAAGAATCTGCTTAGTACTCTTACAGTACTTTGTAATTCCTCCATGGAAGAATGCTTCCTCTCAGGCACCATCTACAACACAGTGAAGAAGTCAAAGACACACGGACATAAGTCAATACTCCAGAGGACACCCTCAATTGCACTTAGCCTATGAGTCATTCTCACCCAGGTGCCAGACACATGAGCTAAGAAACTGCTCGAGAACTCGTCCCCAGCTACTCAAGTCATGCCGGCTATTTGAGTTTTCAAAGCTGATGTCCCAGACATGGAGGTATAAAGAAAAGCACCCCTGCTTTACTCTGTCTGCCTCCTCTCCAGATGCTCCCTGGTGGACTCTTCTTTAAGAACTCAGGTGGCATGCAGTGAGAAGCCAAGTCACATGCAGAGGTCTCATGCTGACTCCAGTCACGGCACCAGTCGAGCCCAGACTTGAGTCACCCCAGTCATCCCATGAGACACGTGAGTGAAGAGGCCTCCAAGGAGTCCAGCCCCTAGCCACATGAGTCACCTCCAGCTGCCTGAGCATTCCCTTGGAGGCTCTAGATGGAGTGGGGCAGAGACATGTCAACCCCACTTTCCCCTGAATTCTTAATCTACAGCAACTGCTAGCATGAAAAATGGCTACTGTTTATACTGCTGACTTGGGAACATGGGTATACAGTCAACAGTAATTGCTAAAAATTTTAAACTCAATATTATTGCAGTTGTCTAGTTTGCACATAGGTTTACAACACAAAAGAGATCTGCTTGAAGATACACACATAAATATATGAGTCATTCTCAAACTAGTAGTGGTAGACATGGAAATAGATAATTTCATCCAAGCAGGGCAAAGAGAAGGCAGTATAGAATTCTGAGAAACCCAGAGGTTAAAGGGGGAAAGAGGAGACAAAATGGAAACAAACAAAAAAGATTAGTCAGAGTCAGGAAGACCAGCAAAAATTAGTAACAAGGAAATCAAGGTTGAGGTCAATTTCCTTAGGATGGTTGTGACCAGCACTATCAAAACTGCAGAGAATGTACTTATAAAAATTAAAAGTACTGAATTTTAGTAATTAGGTCCAGTGAGAGTGGCAAATGTGTAAGCAGAGAATGAAATTTAGACTAGATCTTAGGAAAAAAAAATGTGGCTGTTAAAGGAAAGTGTTCTTCAAACACAAGGCCTCACTGTAGACAATGAGAGTGGAGTGGAGATTTTTATATCTGTTTTATAGATAAACAAGACCCGAATATGTCCTGGGCTGCCAGGAAGCAGCCTGTGGAGGGATAGGCTGAACATACACAGAGACAGAGGAGAAAAACAGAGAATTTATAAAAATATAGAAATGAATAGAAATATTTTTTAATATTAATATGAGAATGAAATGTAGGCAATTTATTTCACATGATACAATTCTTTTCTATCTTGGAATTACTACACAGGGCTCCTGAGTAATAGACCAGTATTCTTTCTGGGAGACACATGTGTGCTTCTTTTTCATAACAATATAAACAACCAAGTTAAAATATAATTAATTTGTAAATTTTTTCATATTTTATCAATCTTTTATGCAATGGAATAAAATGATGGTATAATGAAATTTTATTTAGTTTGGATTCAGAAAATCTTCTAAATTCTCACTCCTGGTTGTTGGTATAGTTTTCAAATAACTTACGAAATTTTTATACAATATATGAAAGATGGTTAAGTATAAAAGGTAGGTTATTAAATAGTATGTCTAGTAAATCCCATTATATATTTATTTGTATATGTACATGAATATATGCTCATACATTAAATACTTACTGATATATATATATATATATATATATATATAGAGAGAGAGAGAGAGAGAGAGAGAGAGAGAGAGACTCCTTATGCTTTTCTATGTTTACAATGGGCATGATATAAATTTTGTAATAAAAATTAGTTTCCAGAATTGCAAATATATTTTTAAATAATACTATCTTCAAAATATCTTTCTTTCTCCTTCCTTCCTTCCTTCCTTCCTTCCTTCCTTCCTTCCTTCCTTCTTTCCTCCCTCCCTCCCCCCCCCCTTTCTTTCTTTTTTTGCAGTACTGGGGATTGAACCCAGGGGCATTCTACCTCCAAGCTACACCCCCAGCCCTAATTTTTATTTTCTATTTTGAAACAGGATCTCACTAAGTTGCGGAGGGCCTCACTAAGTAGATGAGGCTGGCCGCAAACCCAGATCCTTGGGTCTTAGCCTTCCAAGTACTGGGATTACAGAAGTGTGCCACCACACCTGGCTATCTTCAAAATGTCTAAATGTTCATGCAAAAAGATTTTTGCATGCTCCCCCTTAAGTCATTGAAATTTAAATTGAGTAATTTTTCAAAAGCATACTTTGTCTTTTAATTAAAGACAACTTCTTTTGGATATCTCCCCAAACATATTCAGTTCATCTCACTTAAAAGAAAACTGCTTCTAACATCCTGACATTTACCTATAAGAAAAAAATTACAGATATGCAGGAGGCCTTTCAATATATTCACAGTCATATGCAATATAATGCAAATGATCATCTATAATTGTTGGCAAGAATCAGAAGGAGAATCTTATTTTCTTGCAGTTTTCTTTTAAATAGTTATTATTTTCTTGGCTTAACGTTGTTCTTTTTCTAATCTATGGATAGCAAATACAACATATTTGTACTCCCATTGTTTACATAATTAAAATGAAAATTAATAGAGCAATAAAGAAAGGAAATGAACAATGAACGGGTAGAAGATGGAACTACTTCAACTTTAAGGACCTCAAGTCTTCTCTTCAGTGATGCTCAAAATGCAAATGGCTTTACATACCAGTGATGATGTAGGCAAAGAGTGAGATATAGTCTAGTGACACTTACCCATCGTGGAAGACTTGAAAGAACAAATTCTCTCAAATTCCTACCGAGTCTTAACTTTTTAGATTTCTTTCAAAAGAAAATCTTAAAGAGATAAAACATTCTGTAAGAAATAAAATAGGCCACAAATAAATCCCCAGCTAATATACCATCTCCAGTTTAGTTCTTCAAAGTATTTCATCACATCCCAGGTAGGGGAGCCATCCTTATCAATCCATACACCAAATTTTAGTTTTACAAGTTTTCAATGTGAAGTTTTATTTTTTTTAAGTCAGTGTCTTATTATCCCCGTATGACAGATGTTAGACAAAATCTTGATAGTCATCAAAATTTTGGTAGACTCAGCTGGGCATGGTGGTGCATGCTTGTAATCCCAGCATTCAGGAGGCTTAGAACAAAGGTTCTGGGTTCGAGGCCAGCCTCAGCTACCTAGTGAGGCCCTCCACAACTTAGTGAGACCCTGTTTCAAAATAAAGAATTAAAAAATAGGGCTGGGGGTATATCTCAGAGGTAGAATGCCCCTGAGTTCAATCCCCAGTACTGAAAAAAAAAAAAAAATTTGGTAGACTCTTAAACTCATCCACTTGTTTTGCAGGTTAGGACAAGCATTTCTGGTACTACCTTTATCAAAAAATTATTATATTAAAGAAGTCAAGAAAAGACTGTACTCCTAGCATGGTGACACACTTTTCAAAATATATGTAAGCTTTTAAAGAGTGTCCGGCTATACCTACCAGCAGATCAGGTAGATCTGAGCCAACTGTTGCTGCCAGCCTTCTCCCGAATCTTCTCTGAGGACTAGTGAGAATTCAGATTTATAGTTCTGAGACTAAAGGGTTCTTCCAACCCCAAAGTAACCATCTGCTGATGTTCTGGTCCAGTTCACTCCTTCATGCTTGGATATTATCAAATAGTTTCTTAAAGCAGAAGGGAACAACTGGAAAATCTGAGTTCCCCAGAAAAACCCCCAAAAGATCCCACTCTGTGTAGAAAGTTGGCATCATGTAAGTTTCAGAAATTCTAGAAGAATCCAGTCTCAGAGTGGATACCAAATCTTTATGTAAACAGTGTGACTACTGTCTTTTCCAATTAAAATTCATGACAAGACTAAAATCTGAGTTCCTTAAAAATATAAACAAGGAGATTAGACTTTTTCATTGAATTTTTAGTTGTTTTGCAAAATGTTTAAATAGCGTATTCTGATGTACTTCATGGAAATCAATTTAAAACTTATATACCATAGACAAATGTTAAGTAAGAAATGTTCTCAGGGTTTAATCTGTATCTTACTTTAATTAATATTCACAACCATGTCTTGAGTTTCTATGGTAATGAGGAACAGCATATGCATGATTTAAATCAATTCTAGATGTTGGTTCCAATATTCTTTTCTTATTTAATGATTTTTTAAAATAGAACTACACATGTATTTTGGAGCCTTATAAGAAAAATACTTCAAAATAGCATAATGTGTGTGTGTGTGTGTGTGTGTGTGTGTGTGTGTGTGTGTGTGTGTGTGAGAGAGAGAGAGAGAGAGAGATAGAGTCTATGTTTTTACTGGGGATTGAACCCAGGGGCATTCTACGTAGCTCTGAGCTATACCTCCAACCCTCTTTTATTTTTTAATTTTAAAACAAGGTCTCACAAAGTTGCTGAGGCTGGCTGTGTACCTGCCCTGTGATACTCCTGTCTAAGTCTCCCAGGTACTGAGATTACTGATATGCACTACTGTGTCAGATTGCATAATTGATTTAAGTTTCATCACTTACACTTAAATCTTCTCACCTTCAATAACATGCTAATATTGAGAAGAATGCTTAAAGGGCAAGATTCAGGAAGGATAAGTGTCAGATATCTGTATAAGCCACAGATTAATTAATGAGTCTCCATAAATAGAAAATTGATGATAACAGAAACTAATTAGGTAACCTTTCAAACTCTGTTTTTAAGAAAGCAAAGTATTAATTAAATTAAACATGAAAATTTTATACAATGTAAACATCATTGAGACAATACATTATATGAATGCTGTATTTATAGTGAGTGTGTTTTTGCTTTTCACGAAATACATTTGATTAGCTGGTGTGGAGGAGCACCTTTGTAATCCTAGTACTTGGGAGGCTGAGATAGGAGGATCACAGGTTAGCAACCAGCCTCAGTTACTTGGTGAGACCATCTGCAATTTAGTGAAACTATTTCCAAATAAAAAAATAAAATAGGGCTGGAGGTGTAGCTCAAAGGCAAAAAAAAAAAATTGACATTTGATTAGAACATCTCTGTTGAAGGCAACTGGTGGTTTTCTGTACCCTCACTGACAGAGGAAGGTCTACTTTGACCAAAAACAAACAAACAAACAAAAACAAAAATCACCTCTTTCCTTCTTATTTATACCTTAACAAATGATTAACTTTCAGTTGATACTTGAACTCTCATCCTTTTGCCTTTTTTAGCTTTCTAAAACTGTCTTCTGTCTTGCTTATTTTGCTAACCTCCATAACTGCTATGTAAATGGTATAAACACATTGGATAATTTGTAAAGTATATGTTCTTATATTTCTAACTTCCCTTTACACCAAACCGTGTTCTCTCTAAGATGATTGCAACTTTGGCCTGGTACTGTTGCAATTTGGCCATTTCTGGCTTTGAGTCGACCTTAAAAAAAGAACTATTCTTGAATGTTTGCCTAAGTTTCCATGCACGATGTCGGCTTATTCATATCCACAAGTAGTCTTAAGTCATGGAACATTAAAAAGAAGAACAACTTACTGATTAGGATGAGTCACTTCCAGTGAAAGCAAAGGTCTTAGTAAGAACATGAAACCTGTACTGGATATCTGAGGGCGTTGACCCTGTTTCTTGGTCGTATTGGTCTGGAATCACTGGTTTGGCCAATATCGAAGTTGCTTATTGATCATATTTATTTCACAGCAACTTGTTATCAGAATCACTCGTTTAATCCCAGAGTCTCTGCTTCATGAGAACTTGAAATATTAGACATTTTTCTCTTATGATTTTCTAATCGTCTAGTTTTTAAAAGTGTAATTAACATATGACTCATTGCACAGCTTGTGTAACGTGCGCATAATGATTTGGGAAGCAAAAATATCACTCTGGAAGAACATGAAACTTCTCACAGGTTACATTGTGCTGAGCTTTATTTTCCAGTACAAATAGTGAGTCATGGAGCAAAATCTATGATAGGAGTAGGTAATTAAGAAAGTATGATAAGGAAATCAACTTAGCTCATCATTTGGCACTTTATAAAGAATGGAAATTAGAAACTTTATTTTCTAGGCACATCTCAGGCCATGCACCCCTCAGCCCCCACTGAACTTATTCTGCCTTGAATACTCCGAGCCCTTTTGCAAGGCGGTAGTATTTATACCTAAGGTCACTTTGCTTGGAGCATCCTTCCACCCCACCTTTGCAACTCAGCAAGCACCTCTGTATTTAGGAATGAGTAAAAAGGCCCTCTCCTCTAGTGATTGCACAGGCATCCAGGAGTGCAGGTCTCCAGGAGTAGAGGAGACCTCAACTGGGACCTTCCAGATTCTTGCTCATGTAGCAGAAGAGAATTTAAGGACATATCAGGCATGAGTAGCAGAGCAAGAGAATTATAACAAATGGAAAGCGCACACTCAGAATGGGAGTGCAGGAATCTCAAAGAGAGAGAATGAATCACTGTGTCTTAGTCTGGAGTTTTAACATTTATAAAGGGACAGTAGCAAGGGGGCTGAACTAGAGGTGGAGTTTTCCTTGAGCTGACACATTGCCCTACTATGTTCTAATCCCACTACTTTCTGTATCCCATGTCTCATTAGCATCTTACATCTCCACTCAGGGTTCTGTGTCTTAGTATTATAATGAAGCTAGGATCACTTCTCAGTCAGCAAAGCATTTAATATACATGCTCCTTATTGCATGGTACCTCTAGGTACCTTGTAGTTATCTTGCAGTTTTGTCCTTTTCCATCAGCCAATAGGCAAGCGACAGACAAGGATAGGCACAAGGACAAGGGCTGGGTTGCTCACCAGTTGTTGGTTCTGTATTCTAACCATTTATGGGCATTTCCCTTTTGAGACTCAGGGTTCTCTCTGTATCCCTAAATTCCTGTCACTCCAAACTGTCTTCCCAGAATTCTCCAGATGATTAATTCTCCATCCTCTTAAGCTTTTTGAAACTTTATTCATACATTGTTTTTGTTCTATTAAAGTTAATTATGCTCGTAATCAGTGTAATAGCTGAATATATATCCATTGTCTATGTCTACCCCCAGACAATGAGATGCTCAGCATGTCCCTGCCTGGTCTTCACTTATGCACAGTAGCAAAGTCACCTTTTATCTGCCCACCATTGTTTTTACACCACATCACTTTCTCTGGGATTCATTCTCTGGCTACTGAAATGTATCTTTCAATAAGCTTCTTAGAAATTATTCACAGATACTAAACTTTCTAAGTTTTTGCATATCTAAGAACAAGTATATCTTTTCACCCTCTTCATGAATGAGTTTGCCTGGGTGGAGAACTCAGGCTAATGTTTCCCTCTTTCAGAACTTTATTTCTCCACTTGTATCTGGTATTACTGATTTTAGTTCAGAGAGAACTCTACCATCAGCAGTCTAATTTTTTTCTGTTGAGAAACTTTTAGAATTTTATCTTTATCCTAAACACTCTCAAATTACATTAGGGTGTGTCTAAATGTAGATGGTGGTTTTCTGTTTATGCTACTCAAAAACTCTAGAATTTCCTAGTATCTTGAATGATTTACTTTCATCCTAATTTTTTTTTATTTTTAGTAAGCTTGTAGTTTGGGGTTGCAATTTATATTTGCAATTGAGCATCTTTGTCAAATAGGATTGTTCGAATGATTTTGTTTTTGATACAGAGATTGAACCCAGGGGCCTTCTACCTCTGAACTACACTCCCAGCCATATCTTATTTTATTTTTATTTTGTATTTTTTTAAATTTTTATTATTATTAGTGTGTGTGGTACTGGGGATTGAACAAAGGGACATTCTACCTCTGAGCTATACCCCCAGCCCTATTTTTTTTTTCCTATTCTTTATTTTTGAAACAGGTCTAGCAGGTTTCACTAAGTTGTGGAGAGCCTCACTAAGTAGCTGAGGCTGGCCAAGAACTTGGATCCTATGGTCTCCTAAGTACTGGGATTACAAGTGTGTGCCATCACATCCAGCTTGTTTTTTATTTTGAAACAAGGTCTCACTAAGTTGCAGAGGACCTTGATAAAAGTTGCTGAAGCTGGCTGTGAACCTGTGATCCTCCTGTCTTAGCCTTCCAAGCACTAGGATTATAAGTGTGAGCCACCACACTCAGCTGTTAGAGTATATTTAATCATAAAATGAGTACTTTTTTTTTTTTTTACTGTCAATGAATATAAATTCTGAATATAGAAGCCTTATTTGGGTGTCTAGTAGGGAGGGTCAATTAGGAAAACTTTCAGACTATACAAATAGCATATTTAGTGTGGGGATGGGGGGATCCCGGCCCCTGCTGTTGTTGTAAGTCACTTGGTATACTGGTTACTCTGAGTATTCTGTGTCAGAACTGCCCACTTCACAACCCCTCTCTCAAATTTGTCCTACAGATGGAGGGAAGCAGTAGATTTCCTTCTCTTCCCTCCTTGCTGTGGATGTGAAGGGGCCAAGAGAGCTCTGGCTCTGCTTCCTTCATCCCCAGCCTCCATTCATGAGACTCTTACAGGGAGAGGAGACCCACTTTGTATATTAAACGGTCCTCACAGACTTTATCCTGGAGCAAACTCCACTCCTACCAACTGCTGCTCTGTACCTAGGGTGTAGGGTGGGGCCCACATCCTTTAAATAAAGTCTAATTGATTGCCCTGATAACTATCCAGGGGCCCCTCCAGCTCTCTGCTTTGCTCAGTCTCAGCCCAATGTTTATCTTCTCCCTAGAAAATGCTGATATGATGGTCAGCATCTTCTCCCACAACAGCCTTTATATTGCAATTCTCTCTCTTCTGATTTCTCCAGTAAGACAATTCAATATGCTCCTTGTCTTCCAAGAATCCCTCAACATTTCTGACCTTGTGAGCTCATCTTTTGTTTTACTTAGGGTGATTATGGATTTATTATCTACTAAATATCTTCTATTGCTTCAATGTATTTCAATAGAATTTCTGCAATTTCAACAGGCACAGAAGGGGAGTGAGAGTATATTTCAGTTCATAGTTTTCACAAATTTGTGGTATCATACATTAGAGAAATTGTTCTCTGTTTTCATGAGTCTCCCCCATTAGAAAGTGATTTCATTGCCTGGCTCAGTCTGTCTGCAAATGGAGAGGTTTTGTAACCAGGGGCAAAAAATATAAGGACTCAAAAAAACAGAAAATTCTGTTTTCAGTAGAAAATGTCTACAGAAACTATTGAGGACATAGAGAGATGTTTAGAGCAAATTATGAAAATAGATAAAGAAAAGCTCTCTGTATGTTGTTTCTTGATCCTTTGCTGAGTCAAGGTTCTATTACTTGGGTAAGAGGACACTGTCTGCAAGATTTCCATGATTCTTTTTCTTTTAATCACTGTATGATTCTATGAATTAAATATTGAAATCAATGGACCTTACCAGACCATTGGTCTCACAGTGCCTCTAGGCAGAAGCCAGATATGGTTGTGTTTGTCCTAAAATGAGCAGGGTCAGGTTTCAGTAAAACTGGGGAGAACTTATCCTTTATATTCTTTCCTGTGATTTATGAACAGATTTCTTTGCTTTTCCAACAATTTTCCACTACAATCCTTTCAGCCACTAATCCCCAATGGTTTACTTTGTTGCTATTTCCACAAATCTCTAATAAGGTATTTCCTGATAAGAAAAGTGTTAGCTGATAAGGACTGAGGGCAGATGCTTTATATAGTTATATACAGCTTTTTCAGCCCATATTTATCTTTTATTTTTCAAGACTTTATATGCTTATGAGAAGAAAAATTAACATAGAAATCATGCAGAGAATAAATCTGCCATCAAAAGGCTATTTTTTAGATCATTGGAGCCTTTTACAATGGCCTCTTCTACAGCATGACCACCTAAATTAAAAATAACAATTAGCTGGGAACAATGGTACAGGCCTATAATCCCAGTACTTGGGAGGCTGAGACACAAAGTTGGCAAATGCCAGATTGGCCTGGGGAACTTAGGAAGACCCTGTCTCAAAACTTAAAAAAAGAGGTGCAGTGGCAGAGCACTTGCGTAGCATGCCAGAGGCCCTGGGTCAAGTCCCATTACCTCTAGGAAGGAAAAAGAAATCTACTTGTTACCTTTACAAAGGGTCTATTGACCAGGAAAAGTTACCAGGAAGACTTTTGGAGCAGTCATATGATTCTATACCTTGATCTGGTGAAGGCTTTAATTCCAGGAGAAGGATCACAACCCACATTCTGGCTGAATAGACATTGTTCACCCACACTGATCCCTCCCAAGTTTACACCACTGCAGTGTATGTAGTGGCTGCCTCATCCACATTCCTTTGGATTCTACTTATGTTCCTGTGTGCACCCCACAGCTTCTATAGGTTGTATTTATACCTCCTCACAGATGTAATCTTCAGAGGACTGTCTTTGGATTTCTGCATCCTCTTTAGCTATATTAATCAGGGCTGGAAGTACCAGGAAGCTTATGTCTCCCTCAGGGTAGCATGTGGCCAATGACTGTTTGGAAGAGAGAAAGCCCAACTCCTTTTCCTCAGAGTTTGCTCTGCAAAGCTTCTTGAAGCATCAGGCTAGAGCTGGGACTTGATCTGATATTCCTCTCTCCCTTAGCTTATGTCCCTTCCCTATCCTGCTTCCTCTCAGCTCCTGCTGGAGTTTCCTGGTAGAACTTCCATAGCAGATCTCATGCGCATAGGTTCTCAAGTCAAAGTCAGCCTCTGAGAAGTAGACCAAAACAGCCATAGCTGAACTTCAATTATTTCATGAATGTAGCTATCTTTCTTCCATAAGCCTTCAAAAAATTTTACGCACCTTATTGCCCAGTTTCTCTTAGGAATTAGGCCTTGAAAGGCTTCCATTGACAAATGAGCACTCAATCTGAGAGGTATGACTCAAAAAGCACATATCAGTTATTTGCACTTTAGGAAAATGCAGTGGTAAGACTCAAACGAGTCACATGACAAGACCTTCAGGCATCAGAAGACCCAGTGTCGGCTGGTGAGTGTGGGGACAAGGGATGGTGTTCACAGAAGGTCCAAAGTATAAGGCTCACCTCGGAAGGGGAGATGAGTGGGCATGAGAGACAGATTCCTCAGGTCTGCAGCAAACTATTGTCAGATTGTGATCACCTGGGCAGAAGAAGAGATGAAAGAAGACTCAAAACGGAAACAATCCTGAGCAGAAGGCAATCTACTTTAATGTCTTTTATTTAGAACGAAACCTGAACTTAATCATATTTATTAATTCTATGTATAAACAATGGAATGAATGTGTGTTATGATTCAGTAACAAAGTTCGAGGGACTTCCAATATTTTTAAGTGGGGATGAGAATTGGAAAATCACTACCTGTCTCATAAGAAACCCAGATGGCTTCATGAATTGAGCACTTGCTTGATGAGAGCTGACACAGTTGTCTAGTCGAAAAGCACGTGTATACTACTCATTCTAATTCAAACAGCTGAAGAAAAAAAATGTTGCCCCAAATCTATTTTAAAGCTTAACAATATGAACAGCTGGTGGTGTGATCTTCAGAAATAATTACAGAGTGAGTCAATAAACATAAAATTATGTAACATTTCAGATGGAAATTTGAAAAATAATATCTTTATATCTCACACTTTCAATTTACTTGTAGTATGTAAAATGTTCTTAAATTGGCTTTTTAAAATGAGTTCAAAAAGATGTTAACTATTACATGATTAACTTAGTTGGAGTGAACAGTAATCAAAATTAGCAAAACAAATTATAACATAAAGTGAGATGAGTAAATAAAAAATGTTTATAATATAAAAATAAGCATAGACAAGACTAGACTGAACCACGTCATTTTCAGGGTGCTTATATGTATATGCTAGAATTGAAGACCATTTTATTTTCTTCTTAATAATCAGGAAAAGCATTATTTATAAAAAATTTATGAAAAAGATTCTTCTAGTTCAAATTTCCCAAGCGTGGGCATAGTTGATAAATGTCATTTGTGCAGGAGCATATTTTGAAAGTATATTATGGTAAAGCCTTGCTTGGATTTAAGTGGAGAGATTTTACTTTGATTTCTTTGAATTACCACATATTGCCTAGAAAACATTCTAAAATGTTTTCTAAACATTTTAGACTCACTCTGTAATTATTTCTGAAGATCACACCATTCTAAAATGTTTTAGCCTCACTAAAATAGAACTATCTCTTTTGGTAGTGGTGAGATTAAACAATCAGACATTGTTCTAAGTCTATTTTCTTGATTGACATGTACTGAAAGGGATAGGATAAGCACATTTAAACAAACACACATACCTGATCTTTACCTGGTGGAAAAGAAATTATATTTGTGCAAGTCTGCATTAAGTTGCTGCTCCGTGACCCCTTTCCATCTTATAAATGCCAACCAATTTGAACATATGGTAAAGGAGAAAGAAATAAGGGGCAAATTTCAGAGAAAAGGCACTGCTGATGAAAACAAGCTTCTTATCAAGGCAGTTTTTAAATATCAAGTTTCCATCACATTGAAAGGTGTCAGCTGTGGCTCCATGGAATGGTTTGTCTCATATTTGGCATTTCCTGTGAGTCACACCTTTCATCTGAGCATCGCAGAATATTTTATAAACACAAAACCTCAATAACATTTGCATTATTTTCTTTGTTGTATAAATGGACTAATAAGTCATATAAGTGCTTGTATAGTTGATAGAGATCACCTGTGTTGAGACTTATTTCCTATCAGCAATTCTTCCCAGCACAGCCCTCCATTAGGACTTGAGAATTCCACAGTTCTCTCCCTAGCACATTATTAGTAAGCCCAAGCCTTTAGCTCTTTTAAAACAATTTGTTATGGAGACAGCCCCAAGAGGGAAAAAATATCTTACACATGTGTCCAGATAGATATAATTTATTAGTAGATACAGTTATAAAGGTATCATAGGATACGTTCATAACTGGCAATAAACTGATAGAAGACAGAGACGTTGGAGGCTGGCTCCTGCCCTGGGCGTCTGCCTTTGTTCACAAGGCTGAGAACATAATGGGGAAGTCAGTAGACAATAAATAGAAAGGTGGAGTATTTGGAATTTTTTTTAACCCTTTTGTCAATTGTGATGTTTCAATTAACTCTTGATCAACAAAATCACACGTTCTCTAAGATCTCAGGTTCTCTAACTTTCTTGGTTCGTGGTTCTTGAAGTCCTCAGTACATTTTTTGCCTGATTCCTAAGCCACATGAGGTGACTGATGGTTCCATGTATTAAGTAGTTAGGTCCAAACAACTTAGTAATGGCTGGCATGACGCCTGACAGATGGTCCTGGAATTTCCCTCAAAAATTTACACCTGGGCTGGGCTGGGTTTGGGAAATGCCTCTGGAGCACATCTATACCAGGTGGAGTGAGCAGAAGGACTGGAGTGGAAAGCAAGGGATGGGGATTCTTCCATGGAGATGCTTTTTTTCTCGTCAGAGAAACTCCAGATATCTGATTCTAACAGAAATGCCTGTTGCTGACTTTTAGGTTTAAATGCAACTGTATTCACCCCAGCAAAGAGGGAAAATGTCTGGTTCCTTCTAGATATATATGTATGTGTATGTGTAAATTTTGGAGTTTTTTAAAAAGAGCTGATCCTTGATATATATATATATATATATATATATATATATATATATATATATATATAGATATATAGATATATAGATATAGATATATAGATATAGATATAGATAGATAGATAGATATAGATATAGATATAGATATAGATATATAGATATCAACAACCCTCTGTGTTGTTTTTTCTATTTAACCTTTTGCTTACTCATTACCTATGAATCATTCTCCAAACCACATAGCCTTCAAGATAACAACATAAGTTAAATTAATTTCTGTGTATATGTGAATAATATCCAAAGAAGATATTTTAAAATATTGTAACTTTGTATGAGACTGCCAGACTTACAAGCATAAATAAAAATTTTCTGGGACCCTGAATGGGACATCTGGAAGAAATAAGCAGTTGTGTGGCCCACTGACACTGAACTTCAACAACATCTGTGTGTGTCTGCCAGCTGGATATGAGGTGCTATTTGTATTAAGATGCTCTGGATCAGGAAATTAGTAGTTTAATGAATCTACAGAGAAGTGACAAGAGTAGAATGTTTTGGGTTGCTGGTCTTGATTTGCTACAGAGCTGTTTCTCACATAGGCAATGGCAACTCCTTATAGAGTATGTTTGGAAGAAGGGCAGCAGGGATTCATTCATTCATTCATTCATTCATTCATTCATTCACTTATTCATTCATCATTACCAATGATTACTGATTTTCCTATGCCACACCAAGAATGTCTGAATTTCTAATCAGGTTGTGATGATATGAATGCTCACAGGCTTGGTCTGCTTGCTGCAGGCCAGGAAGCCAATTAGTGAAGAGGCAAGGCAATTGTAGAGAAAAATCTTTATTATGATAAGCTAGCTCACAGGATTCCCATCCTGAAATACCATCTTGCCAGACTGATGTACGGGTGGTTTATATAGGAGATGGGAGATCACAGGCTGGAAAATGCATTCACAGGCACAGGATTGTAGCTAAATGATGCATATCTTATCTTAATTGCCTAGTCGTGACATGCTTTTCAGATCTGAAGATCCAGAACAAAGATCTTTATTTCCTGGGAAATAAAGTGTTCATCGCTAGTTTGAGCCATGTGCAGTTCCCGACATTACACAATGGATGGACTAGAGGGGGTGGCTGCCCCAAGGCCCTCTTGCTGGTCACCAAACTCATGGTTGTGAAAGAAAAATTCGTCATCTGATTACTGTAGAGACAAAGATAAGGTGAGGTTAAACAGAGAGTCTAGCACCAAGATCTGGTCTCAATACTTGGCCTCAGTGAAAGTGTAATGTGTGTGTGTGTGTGTGTGTGTGTGTGTGTGTGTGTGTGTGTGTGTGTGTTACTGATATTGAATCCAGGGGCATTCTACCCCTAAGCTACATCCCTAGGCCTATTTAATGTTTATTTTGAAACAGGGTCTAAGTTGCCCTGTGCTGGCCTCCAGCCTAGGATGCTCCTGTCTCAGCCTCCCAAGTAGTTGGATTATAGGCCTGTTCCACTGAGCCCAGCTAAGAGTGTAATACTATTTTTAGAATTAAACACCAGTTTATCTTTCCAGTAACTGTAGGTGGAGTGCATGTGTGCCAGGCACTGTCTAGGTGTAGTGGAAGGTCAAGGTCCACGGTGGGAGATGAACAAGGAATAGAGGACTTACCATCACCACGCCTGGCCTGGCAGTTGACAACAGATTGTTACAAGCTGGGAAATGGAAACTTTGAGGACATTCATTTTGAGTAATATCACTTTGATACTGAGGTAATTTTACTTTCCTCTCTAACCTCAACTTTGTTTAAATGAGGAGTTGGAATAGATGGTCTCTAAGTCCTAATTCTCTGATTTCAGAACCATATGAAGTTCACATCAAAGTCAGCAAAAGAGTTGCAGTGACACAAATAAACCTCAAGGTATAAACACTATGTTATTCAAAGGGAAAATAAAGATGATAGACTACATGTTTTAAAATAAACTCATTGTGGTTTTTAACTCTCAACTCTACCTTAAGTTTTATGAGTATTGATTTCCTAAGAAAAGAAAGTCTACAACTTCTACATCCCTTAAGTACCTTTTTATTCATTTTAAGTAAGGTCATTAAAAATTTTCAGGCATATATATATATATATTAAACACCAGTTTATCTTTCCAGTAACTGTAGGTGGAGTGCATGTGTGCCAGGCACTGTCTAGGTGTAGTGGAAGGTCAAGGTCCACGGTGGGAGATGAACAAGGAATAGAGGACTTACTTTCAGTTTAAATATCCTCTTATCATCACCAAGACCTTCTTATGTAACTAAAATGAAAAGTTGAATTTCAAGAACATAAAAAGTTAAGCTTGGCACTTTCTGATCATTTATAAGAAAACCAATACCTTGCTTTAAGAAAACCAATACCTTGCTTTGCCTAAGGAGCAGAACAAAGACTGAGGGACAGAGACATATGCTCAAGGTCACATCATATTTTATTTTATTTGATCCTGTGGATTGAACCCAGAGGCATTCTATCTCTGAGCTACACCCCCAACTCTATCAGCCCTATTTTCTTTCTTATTTTTTTCATTTTGAAGCAGTCTTGCTAAGTTGCTGAGACTGGCCTCAAACCTGTGGTCCTTCTGTTTCAGCCTCCCAAGTACTAGGATTACAGTTATATACCACCATGCCTGGCTCCTCACAGTTATTTTAGACATCTCATATATACATAACTGTATATAAATATATATATATCCATATTCATCTCACTTTATTTATCCTTCACTGTAGTATCATGAGTAATTTTTCTACTCTGAAATTGAGTCTCAGTAATAGTATGTTCTTACAACAGCAGTAGATTTTAAATTAGATCTACCTGGTTTCTCAAAAGCTCTTGCAATTTTCCCCTTGTACCATGTGATATTCTAGCACACAATCCCTACTTTCCAAATTATATGGAAAAGATATCTGCATTTCCTTTCAGGAAATAAAAAGGAAGAAGTTGTAGATGAGGGATGAAAAGGAAAATGATATTAATGAGCTATCATTCTATTGCTCCAAAATATTTCTAGGCTTTTCTTATTGTAACCCTTCCCAGACCTTACATTGTACCCAAATTAGACTACTCGAGCTCACAGAGGATATCCTCTCCAGACTCAACCTCTTAGTTCAGACACAGCTCTACTAGAATTTCCTGTGTCTCATCTCTGCTTGCTGAAACATCCTTTTTTTTTTTTTACTGATGATTGAACCCATGGGCATTCTACCTCTGAACTACACCCACACCCTCATCCTATTATTTGTTTATTCATTTATTTATTTACATATGTATGCATGTATTTATTTATTTATTTTAGTGGTACTAGGGATTGAACCCAGGGGTATTCTACCTCTGAGCTATGCCCTTAGTCCTATTTTATTTTTTCATTTTGAAACAGGGTCTCACTAACTTGCTGAGGACCTCACTAAGTTGCTGAGGCTGAACATGAACCTGTGATCCTCCTGCCTCAGTCTCCCAAGTCCTGAGATTACAAGTGCATGCTACTCATCAAGATAAGCCTATCCATTCTATAAATCTATTTAATGAGCCACTTCCCTTGCATGAAGACTCTGTGTTAACCCAATTTAGATAAAGCATTGTACTACTTCATTGTTGGTCCCTGAGGTACGGTGCAGCATGTAGCAAAGATACATGGAACTTGAGTGGTACATACATGTTTCATAGCCTCATTCTTTTGATTGTTGGAAGAGGGATCTTGGAAAACTTATTTAACCTCTGTGAACCTCCATTTCCTAAGTTACAGAGTGGAGAAAAGAATTCTTACTGTGATTAACATCTACCTTGTAGGGATTTTGAAACAGAGTTCTTGAAATGACAATACCTTAGGCAATGACAAAATTGAAAAAGAAAATGATGTATTATTTCTCCTTGCTAAAACTTTAGTAGGTCGATAACTTTTATATTTATTCTTAGACAATGTTTTGGCATTGAGCATTCCAGTCTTGTCTTATTTGCAAAGCTGGGGTGCAGTCCAGTAAAGAAACAACATACCTAATCCCTTGTTCAGTGCCAAGCTTTCTCC
>PVLC010028609.1:0-20886 GCA_004027655.1 Graphiurus murinus
AGAAGCCAGGAGTAAGTAACCTCTTGAGTTCTGGGCCTCAGGGGCGTCAGAGAAAACCTAACTGCTCAGGCTTGGGAAAGGATGTGTCAGATCATGAAAAATTCGATATAAAAATGCCAGAGACTTAAGCCGGGCGTGGTGGCGCACGCTTGTAATCCCAGCATTCGGGAGGCTGAGACCGGAGGATCCGGGTTCGCGGCCAGCCTCAGCTACCTAGTGAGGCACTCGCAACTTAGTGAGACCCTGTTTCAAAATAAAGAATAAAAATAGGGCTGGGGGTGTAGCTCGGAGGTAGAATGCCCCTGAGCTCAATTCCCAGTACCGCAAAAAAAAAAAAAAAAAAAAAAAAAAAAATGCCAGAGACTCACTGTAGTGCTGGTGAACCTGAGGGACAAGGGCTCAGCCACAGATTCTGCCTCCTGGCCAGAAGTGACCATCCATCCATCATTCTTGTGATGAGATCTGTTCTCTACCAGCCATCTTTTTGGGGTAGGGACTCTGAGCTGCCAGGACAAGACCTGTTTTTCTGGATTCCCCTCTCCTCCCCCCCATGAAGGCAACCATAAAGTTGCTGGGTAGAGTGAATGCAGAGAAAATAAATATAACAATCCAAATCCATGCTCTCAAAGTAAGCCTAAAATCCAAAATTCTGCACATTTTGGAGAAAGCTGAAACTAAGAAGACTGCCAACACTATCTATCAGAGTAAACATTTACTCAAGGTGAAATACATTTAAAAGCTTGACAAAAAGATTTGAAAAGCAGGCTTAAAAATCTGAGATAATTATGTAATTTCTATTAGCAATAATAAATTATGAACATAGTTGGTAAAGTAAAGCAAAAATAGGTGTGCAATAAAAATCAAGTGTAAATACTAGAAATAAAAACTATAGTCAGTAAAATAAAATCTCTACAGATGAGATAAGTTCTAAACTGGGTATATTTGAGGAGAAATGGTGTGAATTACAAAATGGAACTAAGCAATGTATTCAAAATTTGGAATGTGTATGTGTGTGGAAGGGGATGGATATAAAAATGTAAAAAGAAAAGTTAAAAAACATAAGATAGTTTAAGACTATCCAACAAACATGTTGTAGGAATTTCAAGTAAAAAATAGAAATCATAGCAGAGAACTGATTGTTAAAGAGCGAACTGCCAAGATTTCCTCAGAATCAAAGAAACATCTTAAGAGCTAAACTGGAATGCTTGCAAATAATTCAGTTGAATCCGCTCTGAAATGCATCACATGAAATTGTGGATCCTCAAGGGTGGAAAACGACTGTAAAGTCACTAGAGAGAAAAGACTGAGCTAGAAATAAACAAGACTGGCAGGAGATTTGTCCTCCGCAACAGCAGATGCCAGAGTGCAATAAAGGAATACATCGAGTGTCAAACTGTTACTCTATACCTAGGCAGACTTTCTTGCTAGAGTAGAGCCAAACCAGTCATGCTAAGACAAAAACAACAACAACAACAACAACAAAACAAAAACCCAAAAAACAAACAAACAAAAAAAACAAACAAGAATCAAGAGATTAACAACAGACTTCTGGCAAGATAGTGACGGAGAGAAGCAGCTGATCTCAGCCACTGTAAAACTCGAAACACAAACTCTGTGAGAGCAGCTTCTTGATGGGAGAAAAAAAAAAAAGCAGCAGAAGAGTGAACAAAGCAAAAATCAGAAGGCAGAACAGGGAAGAGAAAAAGCTCCCATGAGCGACGCACTGGCAGACCCGTGCCACCCGAGTGGATTGATACCAGCAGCCAGCAGCCATCTTGACTGTGTGTGGTAGCATCGTGGCATCTAAGGGCCTCCTGAAAGAAGCCAGAGAGATCTCTCATGGGCTGAGCAGCTGTAGATCTCCACATCCTAAGCAGGCGACATCTTGCTGCAAATTTGACAGAGATTTAAACGATCCTACAGCAGTGGCAGCAGAAGCGGCTCAGCTCAACTCTCCCTCCAGAGCCAGAGCAGCGCCCAACTGTAAGTTAATAGCTCGGCCGCAGGGACGCCTGGCAAACGATGGACTCGCAAGGTTTGAGACTACATAGCCCACCTCTGTAGTGACTGAGTTGGAGCAGAGGCAGGGGAGAGGCCCAGAGTTTGCAGGGCACAGAGTCATTACTGGACTTCTGGGGAACACCCTGTGAATACACTGGATACCTGCACCCTGTGTAGACAGAGAGAGGGGCAGGCACAGGAGCCAGTGGAGCCCTGGGCTTACACTGGATCCAGCCCCAATGACACCCGCCACCATGAGCAGCTGAGAAAAATGTGAATTCAGCTGAAGTTGGGTGGGATATTCTGTATGTGTCTAATAGGTCCATTTGGTTTATGGTGTTCATTATGTCTCAGGCATCTTTACTGACTGTTTGTCTAGAAGATCAGTCTAGCGATGTGAGAGGAGTATTGAAGTTTCCCAGTATTATTGTACCGGTATCACATGATCATTTTAATAGATGCTGGAAAGGCATTTAACAAAATCCAACACACATTCATGCTAAAAGCACTGCAGAGAATCAGAATAGAAACAACATACTCAACATCATAAAGGCAGTATACAATAGGCCCACAGCCAACATCATATTAAATGGGGAAAAACTGCATGAGTTCCCACCAAAAGCAGGAACAAGACAAGGATGTCCATTATCACCTCTTCTGTTCAACATAGTACTTGAGACTCTAGCCAGAGCAATAAGGCAAGAGAAGAAAATCAAAGGAGTAAAAATAGGAAGGGAAGAACTAAAACCCTTTTTGCAGATGACATGATACTATACTTAGAAGACCCAACAAACTCAACCGAAAGGCTTATATAACTGATCAACAAATTCAGCAAAGTGTTTGGAAATAAAATCAATCTTAAAAAAAAAAATCAGAAGCTTTCTTGGGTGTCAACCATAAATCCACCAAAAAAGAAATACAGAAAACATTTCCACTCATGATATAGCCCCCCAAAATAAAATACCTAGGAATAAACTTAACCAAGGAGGTAAAAGACCTCCACAAAGAAAATTATATCAAAGAAGATCTTAGGAGATAGAAAGATCTTCCATGCTCTTGAATAGGCAGAATAACTATCATCAAAGTGGTCATTCTTCCAAAAGTGATCTACAGATTCAATATGATGCCCATTAAATTACCAACATCACTCCTCACGGATACAGAAAAATCAATCAATAAATTCATTTGGAAAAACAAAAAGCCCAGAATAGCCAAAGTAGTTCTCAGAAACAAGAACCATGCAGGAGGCATCACAATACCTGACTTCAAACTATACTACAAAGCCACAGTAATAAAAACTGCATGGTATTAGCACAAAATCAGACACATAGATCAATGGAGCCGAATAGAAGACTCAGAAACAAATCCACACACAGCCAATTGATTTTTGGCAAAGGGGCCAAAAATATACATGGGAAAAAAGATAGCCTCTTCAACAAATGGTTTTTGCAAAACTGGTTAACCATATGTAGAAAAAAATTGAAATAAACCCCACTTTCTCACTCTGCACAAGAGTCAATTCAAGATGGATCAAGGACTTGGAAGTCAGACCAGAGACTTTGCAGCTACTTGAAGAAGGCATAGGTCCAACACATATGCACAGGTAAAAAAATTTTCTCAGACCCCAAAGGCATAAGAAATCCAAAGGAAGATCAATATGTGGGATTGCATTAAACTGAAGAGCTTCTGTTCAGCAAAGGAAACTATCAAGAACCTTAACATAATGTCAACAGAATGGGAGAAAAATTTTGCCAACTACTCCTCCAATAGAGGACTAATATCCAAAATATACAGAGAACTCAAGAAACCCACCACTAAGAAAACCAATAAGCCAATAAAAAATGGACAAATGAACTAAACAGACACAAAGGAAGAAATACAAATGGCCAATAAATGTATGAAAAATGTTCAACATCATTAGCAGAGAGATGCAAATCAAAACTACCCCGAGATTTCGCCTAACCCCACTTAGAATGGCAATCTTCAAAAACACAAACAACAACAAATGCTGGAGAGGGTATGGAGAAATGGGAACTCTATTACATTTCTGGTGGGATTGTAGATTAATGCAACCACTCTGGAAAACAGTATAGAGGATCTTCAAAGGAAAGGGAATGAACCTACCATATGATCCAGCAACACCACTTCTGGCTATCTACCCAACAGAATAGAAACCACACTACCAGACTATAGCTGCACAATTCACAATTGTCAAATTATAGAACCAGCCAAGATGTCCATCAACATATGAATGGATTACAAAACCATGGGATAGGTACACAATGGAACTTTACTCAGTCATAAAGAAGAATAAAATTATGTTATTTGCAGGAAAATGGAGAGACTGGGAAATATTGTGTTAAGTGAGATTAGTTAGTCACAAAAGGTAAAAAATTGTATTATCTCCCTGATTTGTGGAATCTAGGGAGAAAGTGGGCCATAGGAGGGACTCTAGATGAAGAAAGACAACCTTAGATGAGCAAAGAAGGTGACTTAACTGAAGGTGATGGGAGGCAGAGGAGGGGGAAACACCCTAATGCACATGTACATTCACAAACATATATCAAAGTCAATCAGTAAACTGAACATGAGAAGGGAGGTGGGGGAGGGAATGGGGTGGGAATTGGGGAAGGGTTAACTGAAACCTATGTGCATGTATGTCTCTACCAGCTTGTACCTCACAAATATGTATGATTATAATGCAGCAATAAAATTTAAAAAAAGAGGTTAACAACAATATTTTGCTACAAGTAAAAAAAACAGCAAATGTACAACCAAAAATTTTAAGAGGGACTCTACATGGGGAAGGAAAGTGATCCAAAAAGGAAAACCAAAGATAGAGAAACAAGGGGCCACAGAAAGAAATAAGCTCTGTAGGCAAACAGAACCAACTGATTGCTGAAAATAGTATGAAGGAGTTAAAATGAACTCTAAAAAGCCTTTTTAAAAGAATATTAGCCAGCAATATGGGCTAAGTTTCATTAGAATAATTAATCATAAATTATGGATGCTAAAGAGTATATATGATGCCGTTTTATCTTTGTCGACTTAATAACTTTCTCCTTTAATATTTCCAACAGTGCCAGTATGCTGGTGGTAACTTTCTTCAGCTTTTCTATGTTGGAAAAAGTCTAATTTTTGTCTTCATTTTTGGAAGCTACTTCTCCAGGTATGTAATTTTAGGTTGACAAGTTTTTGCTTTTGATACTTTTAGGATATTGTTCTACTGTCACCTGGCTCACATTATTTCCAACTGGAAGTCAGTTGTTATTCTTATCTTTGTTCTCTAAGGATCTCGGTCTCCACCCCCCGCCCCACGGCTGTTTTTAAAATTGCTCCCTTTATCACTGGTCTTAAGCAACTTAATTACAATTTGCCTTGGTGTTGCTTTCTTAATTTCTTATGCGTAAGCTTTGTTGAACACTTTGGGTTGTGAAACAAGAGAATTTTGAAAAATACGAAGACGGAAAGACTTTTCTTGCTAGGTGTCAAGACTTAGTGTCACCACAGTGTGGTTTAGAGAGACAACCAGTAGAAGAGAATGTTGATTAATTCTTATGAATATCCCATACACTCTTTAGAAGGTGTGTTTTCTATCATCAGGGAATTAGTATTCAGTATTTGTCTACCTACTTATTGTCTATCTATCATCTGTCTAACTGAATTATTTTATTGTTTAGATTGCTTAGCCATTTTATATCCTTATTTTGTATCCCCTTGACCTACCTTATACAAGAAGAGTGGTGTAACAAACTCTCTAACTGCTGTGTTTCTACCCATTTCTCTGAGAATCTCTCATTGTTTTTGTTTTGTATAGATGATTGCTGTGTTATCTCCTGAATATATATTCATAACAGTTACCCCTTCATTGTGAATGGTGTGTTTTCATTTGTAATATGTTTCTTTTTTTTTTTTTTTGCATACTGATTTTTGGGTTGAATTCTATTTACTTGGTATCATGGTCATGATTCCCATTTTCTTATTGCTTCTGTATGTCTTTGAAGCATTTGTTTAACCCTTAATATTTTAGCCTTTTTGAATCACTGTGTTTTAGGTGTATCTCTTTTATAGTTTTAGGATTACTATATATGACATCTTTTGTTACATTTAGTATTTTGCTTTCTGTATCTGTTATATCTTTTCATCTTTTAAAGTTTCTTTTGGTAAGGTAGGAATCCTTATATTTTTATTTCACTAGTTTACCTTTAAATTATTCATATGGTGCCCTTAATCCTTCCTTTTCTTGTGTAACTTTTTACTATTTACTGTATCCATTACAAATGGTGTTTTTAAACTCCTACTTATTAACTATACAACAGCTAAGGAATGAAAACATTTATCCCAAAATAAACTTATTCAATAAATAGTACAATTTCCTAGCCATTTAAATAATTAGATTCTTTTCTTACTTCATGCCCTAAATACAAAAAGCAAAATTCTGCCACTTTTTGGAAGGAAATATGTAAAATAAATTTAGGACCTTAGTAGAGAAAGATTATTTTAAACAAGTCATAGAAAGTACAAGTAAATAAGCATGTTGTTAAATATAACCACATTAAAATTAATACCAAAATACGTAAACAAAAGAAGACATACACATGAGGTGGTTGTTTGCAATAGTGAGAATACTGAACCCAAATAAAGGGTCAGACCCTTTCTCAAAAGCATCGTGAAAATTCAAGTTACAGACAAGAGGAAGACAAAAGCAATGCATATAACTGGGGAAGAATCCATATTAGAAATATATGAATAATATCACGTGAAGAAAAAAGAAAAAGTGGGAAATTTAGTAAGGTTTTGATTGTGAAAATTATAGAAAAGCTACTCAAATAGGCAATAAATGGAAATATGCTCACCGTCCCTAAATATCAAGAATATGCAAATTAAAACCCTAATATAATACCATTCACATTTTTTTAGATTGACAATCTTAAATCTGACAACTTCAATATTATGAAGATGTGAAGAAACTGTAACAATCAAAAGTTGTTGGTGAGAACAATTTGGCAATAGCTAATAAATATGTATATCTAGTAATTCCGGAAAACACACACAAAAGAATATTCCTAGCATCATTTTTATAATAGAGAAAAATGGAAACAAATTTAGAGTTAATCAACAGGAAAATGGAGAAATAATTTGTGATGTTATTATACAACAGAACACTCTATAATACTTGAGTGATATAAATCTAAATATATCTTCATGAATAAATCTCCAAAACATAATTTCTGATTGACAAGGCAACTGGCAATATAATATATGCTGTATAAACCATTCATAAATATGTACAAAGACTGAAAAAACTATTAGTTTATTTATATTTATCACACACAAATCTATAGTATTAAAATAGATCAAATGATGAATGCCAAATTTATGCTGATGCTTAACTCTGGAAGGGTGAGACAGGAATGGAACAGTGGAGGAGTCCACTGTGTGTGTGTGTGTGTGTGTCTGTGTGTGTGTGTGAGTGTGTGTGGTACTAGGGATTGAACCCAGGGACATTCTACCTTTAAGCTACACTCCCCAGCCCTATTTTATCTTTTTTTCAAACAAGGTCTTACAAATTTGCTGAGGCCCTTGCTAAGTTGTTGAGGCTGGCCTCGAATCTGTGATCCCCCTGTCTCAGCATCCCGAGTGTGAGGATTACAGGCAGGCGTGCACCACCACGCCTGGCTCCACTGTGTGTTTAAGATGCTTCATTTCATTTAAAAGTGATCGGAAGCTAACACTTCAAAAATACTAAGATTTGATAAGTTTGGTTGGTGGACACATGGGTGTTTATCATGTTACTATCTATGCTTTTCTTTACGTGTAAAGTATTTTGTAATTTACACAGAGAAAAGTACAGTGTGGTAGAGCCTCTGGTCCTAAAACCGAGAAGTTAGATGGAGGAAAAAGGTGGCACCCAACTGAGAGGTCCCATTTCCTGTCCTAGGGCTGGACTGACATCATCTCAAGGGGTAATTCTTGTAGAAACCATGCGGCTTTACTTCTAGGTAGCTTGAGTTTGTCTCCTGGCTTGTGAGCTACCTACTTCTTTCCTGGACACCTTCCACCATGGGGTCGGCTGTGCTGATTAAATCAGTTGATACTGTAGCATGCTTCAGCGCAATGCTTTAGCAATAGCCGACATCAGCATTATGGCTCCTTTTAGGGAAGATAATAACGAACACATCTGATCTGTAACCTCAGGGCTGGTAACCCTATGCTTCCCCTGAACAACCCTGACCCCAGCTCAGTCCTGGGCTCCCAGGATCAGCACAGGGGTCCCCTCATTCATCTCTTACCTGTGTGAACTGCTAACGTGGCCTCTACCTTCTGGTTGGCTTTGACTAACGGGGACCCCGAAGGACATCGGTGGGATCAAGGCACTGATTCTCCCTCTCCACGAGGTTTCTTGGGCTGGGGGCTACCTTCTGGTTGAAAGACACTATTCCTCTTAGGGTGACTTGGTTTATGTGATCTTCTGTCCCTCTGTCATTTGGTAATCTTCCTCTGTCTTCAACTTATAGAGAGGGACGCTGTCTCTTGCAGCTCACAACGAGTCCTTGCAGCACCCTGCGGCCTGGGCATGATCTCCAACGGGCACAACGGCCCAGACAGGTGGGCGAGTCACGGTACATAGTAGGGCCTCAGTGTGGGTGCAATGGTGGAGACGTTCTCCAGCTCCCAAGGAGAAACTTGATCCTAGAGAACTGTGAGGACAAATGACAGTATCTAGTAAGGGGCTCTCTCTTTCCGGTAATTCCTGTTTTTGCATCAGAAAACAAATATACAGAAGTCAGATGTTTTCCAAAGCTGGGAGGCTGAATCCAATTAAGTGATTAGACCCTTCCTCCCACCCCCTTCCTGCTGACTGGCCATCTGCGGACCCCCGGAGAGTTTTGCCCTGATGCAGAAGTCTCTCTCCCTCTTTTTCTCTAGTCTCTGTCCAGCGCCAACCATGCTTCCATTTCCACCGATTTTACAGGGAAGTGACCCTAAATATTTTCTAATCTTTCTGCCTTCCGCACATCGTACAGCGTACAGTGCTCTGGAAATGCCCTGCGGCTGTGGGGGTTGACAAGGATCCCTGGGCAGGGTCTTAGGAAAATCCAATAGTCTGCTTTCCTTTAGCTCCTTTGTTCAGGGAATTTCTCTATGAACGGACTCTTTTCCTTAAAGCAGGTCCACCCAGCCGTTATTGCGCAGCTCAGAGGAGTCAAATGCATGACACTGTTCCCGGGGAAGAACACTGAACTGGATGGATGAGGCGGGTGGAATTGGGCCCTGCTTTGAGCCCCACAGCAGGACCGGGAGGACTTTCATTCCACTGCAGCCCTGCCTCCCCGCATCGCAGCTTCCTTGCTCCGGAGGCACCAGTAGTGCCCGACAAGGCAGCTCAGCCCGGTGAAGAGAACTCACACACGAGATCTGAGGCCCTTTAAAGATCCTGCATCTAAGGAAGAAGGATTTCCTCTAACAATCGGGAGACGTTTCGCTAGGCGCCCCCCGAGAGAGACATCAGAGAAGGGAACTTTCCCCTGCGGCGAGGGCATATGGAGGTGGAACAATGAAAGGGAAACCCTGCCCGGAATCGCCACATCTGGCTGTGTGTCACCCAGGCCCAGGCCAGGAGTCTGATGAGAGAGGACAGTCAGCGGTTCCCACAAGGAAAGAGATGGACCAAGGTCACATAGAGGTCAGGCTGGCAGGGACGCCTATTTTTTTTTTTTTTGTGGTACTGGGGATTGAACTCAGGGGCATTCTACCTCTGAGCTATTTTTTACCCCAGCCCTATTTTTAATTCTTTATTTTGAAACAGGGTCTCATTAAGTTGCGGAGTGCCTCACTAGGTAGCTGAAGCTGGCCGAGAACCCAGATCCTCTGGTCTCAGCCTCCCGAATGCTGGGATTACAAGCGTGCGCCACCACGCCCGGCTATGGACTCCTATTTCATAAACATACGTGCTGGGTTTCTATGGAGGAGCTTTCGCTCATGTTCCTGGTCTCTAATTTTAGTTTCCAGCTGCCCAGGGCTCTGCACTTTTGATATTCCAATGTTAGGACAGAGATCTGATGTCGTCCCTCCCACTGGGAAACCTGCTCTTCCTCTTCCTCTTTTTTTTTTTTTTTTTTTGCGGTACTGAGGATGGAACTCAGGGGCATTCTACCTCTGAGCTATACCCCCAGCCCTATTTTTTATTCTTTATTTTGAAACAGGGTCTCACTAAGTTGCAGAGTGTCTCACTAGGTAGCTGAGGCTGGCCTCGAACCCAGATCTTGCGGTCTCAGCCTCCCAAATGCTGGGATTACAAGCATGCACCACCACGCCCAGCTCCTCTTCTTCTTAAGTTCCTCACTCTAGATTCATCTTGGTCAGAGGCTAGCTTTTCTCCCAGGTTCCATCATTCTAGCTACCTGGGGTCTCCTTATACATCAAAATAATGCTATGCATTGGGTAGGGAGTGGCGCCTCTGGGCTTTGTCCTGGGGATCTGAGAAATGCACCAGAATTAAGACACTTCAAGGTCATCTCTGGGCCATCAGGCCGCTCCTGACCTTTGCTTCTAAGTCCCCCCCAATCTCTGACCACTGTTACTTCCACTGGCCTCTGGACAGGTCCTGTCCCCTGGTCCTGCCCGACTGTTAGTACGGTTACAGACCTATTCTGACCCTGTGCATCTGGCGTGCCGTTACTACACTTTACACACGATTCCACCCTGTGCACACCTGCAGTGACTTCCGGTTCCATTTTGAACAAAGCCCCACTCATCAATAGGGCTCCCAAGGCCCGTCTGCACAAGGAATTATTCACCTGTTCTGCCCCAGGCCTCAAGTAATTGAGTCCTCAAGGTGTTGGATCCCAATTAAACTTGGTCCTGAAGATGCAAAAGCTTTGTAACCGGTGCCCAGGCTGCTCCCTGTACCTGGACTTCTTTTCTTTGGTTTCGATTTCTTCTTCCAGGTTTAGCTACAGCAGACCTGGAGATCACCTTGCTCACCCAGCTCAGAAGAGAGAAGAGAGGTGAGAAAATGAAGAGGCAGGGAGAAGAGCTAGAGATGAGAAAATGAAGCCAAGAATCCCGGGTCAGTTCTCTGACCTCACAACCAGACTGGCTATGGTCCTTGACACCCCGAAGCCACACTTGACCTGCAAGAACACTCCCGTCCCTCACTCCAGCCTCTCCTTCGGACCTTCTCACTGCTGGTGAACGAGGGACAGAGGCTCTGAGCTGCCCAGACTGGTCTCTTGCTGTCCAGGGCACTGGGTGGCAAAGGTTATCTCTGTATGCCAAGATTCCTATTTTTTTTTTTCTTTTCAAAAAACTTTTCTTCCATCAATATTTGATGAGGGTAATTTCAAAGACTTGTTTAGTATGATTTGCACATAAGGAGCCCTTCCGAGTATTTATCACGCTCTGGGTATAATTACATTCAAATCCTGAGACACTGTTGCTAGGTTACTGTTGCTCGAGGTTCTTCTGACTCGGTGCTTGAGGTGCCCCGCCCCCCCCTTGTGACATGAGGGGCAGGGGACCAGCAGGTTGGGGGCTTACGATTCCACTTAATAGAGGTGACACTCTGGAGTCTTGCATATTGGAGAGAGAGAGAAAGAGAGAGAGAGAGAGAGAGAGAGAGAGAGAGAGAGAGAGAGAGAGAGAGAGAGAGAGAGACATTTTGCTCACTTCCTCAGGTGAGGCTGGAGCTGCAGATCATACCGTGCGATTCCTACAAGCAAGATCGCAAGATCATAGGGGTGGGAAGAGAATAAAAAGAGGGCAGTTGTTGCTGCATCGCCCTGAGAGACTCCCCGGGAGGAATCATCTCTGAGCTTTTCCTTCTAGGTTCTTCTTGAGGATGGAGCATCCTCAAGGGCCGCAGGAGTTCTTTTTGCAGGAGGCTGCCCTTGTCCAAGGACGCAGGGCAAAGCACCTGCCTTTTGGAGGTGCCCTGGGCCCCCAATCCTAGGGGCAGAAGCAGGATGAAGGGCCGAGGCTGGCCCCTCTCCTCATGAGACTCCCTCACGGTATTAACAAGGGTGTCTGGGGCTGTCCGGTGGACACTCCTGCACACTGGGTCACTCTCGGTGGCTGAAGTCCTGAACCTGAGCAGTCTGTCTCCATATGTCTGGGGTGCAGAAGCGGGGGGCAGGGGGTCCTTCATTCAAGCCTCACATTCCCCAAAGCTCTCAAATGTTATCATTTCCGCATGCGGCTAAACGTATAATCACTGCCTTGCTCTGTCTCTCTCTTTCCTTTTCCACCGTTGTACAAATTAACTTGTTAAATGTACACCCTTAAAATGTGCCACGTATTTATAACTATTTTTGGCATGAAGTTTGCTTTTCAATCACCCAGGACCTTTAAGCCTGGGAAACGGCCTGTGCCCCAGTCTGCCTCTGTAAGCCTCGTTTAATTTCTCCCCGCCTGAATCTGGCACCTTGCAGAAGATTGCTAATCCATGGATGCTGCCTTTGTGGCTGCACCTTGATTAATGGCCGGTCAGGGCTGAACCCACACATTTGTGTTTAATACACTACTGAGTCAGCACCACTGGCCTTGGGGAAGAAAAAAAAAAAGGAAATAAAGCCCAGGCAGATGGAGTTTAGCATCGGATTTGCATTTCCTGACTCTACCGCCCAATCTATTTCCCATTGGCCTTTAGAAATGCGCTAGATTGAATTGTGTTTCCTATTGCAAATTTTAAATAAGGTAGATGACACAGTAAGCATTACTATCCACAATCCCCTGGGTATAGCTGCAAACACACTTTCAAACCTCAAAGCAATTTCCCTAGTCATCACGGAGCAATAATTGCTATTAAAAAGAATATATACCCGCGTACACACACACAAAATGTTTGTATCTCATCAGCGGGGAGTATCGATTGTTGTCAATTTTTAATGCAAAAAATAATTAAAGACTTAGCATCTGCTCAAAATATTTACAGACAGCTTTACTCTTAGTGTTTATCTTCAAAACCACAAGCAAGATCTGGAGATAATTCTTGGAGACATCAGCTGGGTAGATACACATTTTGTTTCAATATTAAAAGTTTGTAAGCTTCCGTATCAGGAGACACCACGGAGGGCGGATTTTGCTAGTCAGCAAGAACGTTTGCTAAGCTGGGAAAGGCTGATTCTGTACAAAATGGCAAAGGATTGGTGAATTCTTCCAAGTGACAGCAGAGAGTGGGGAGTGGAGCCAACCTCGGCTAATCCGGGGACCCTTTGTTTTCAAGAATCACAGCTGATCTCTTTTCAGAGGTTTGCACTTGCCCGTCAGCTCGTTACCAACAAGGAGAAGAGCCGCAATTAGTTTTGCTGGCTGCAGGTCTTGACTCAGATCCTGCTCAGGAAATGTTCCCCATCCTGACAGAGTAAGACAAACACAGAAAGAACCACGGGGCCCAGTCAAGACCGCAGAACCCAGACCACATAGTTTAACTGAGCGAGTTTGCTGCAGGGAAGAGTTGGAGCAGGCTGGGAAGACTGGGGCACAGCACCCAGAGATTAGCAAGAGAAGCCATCACCCCAACCCCCAGCTCTGGCCATGCAAAGGGAGGAGACAGAATGATTAGAACTTGAAGCTGGGACTACCTCATGGGGGCTGAAGACAGATCTGTGCAGGGCTTGCCAGGCAGCAGAGAGAGAGGGGGGAGAAATAGGCTGAATTCCCCTCTCTTCCTGCTTTTGGAGCGCTCATTCCTGCCTCCCACTGGCTGTGCTAAGCAGAAGTCAGTGGGTGCGTGTCCCTGGGAAATGTAGTTTGCAGTGTCGGGCCTCTGAGGAGCAGAACAGAAGAGAGAGAGGCGAGGGCTGGGTCTGCTGGTGAACAGCAAACAACTAGCACACCAACTCGGCAGGCCGCACCCGGTGCCAGGTCAGGAGAGGGGATCGAAACCGCGAGGGGGCCTACAGGGAGGACAAGGCGGCGCCACTTGAGACTCGCCGGAATGACAGAGAGAGGTGGGAGATGGAAAGGCACAGTCAATCAACACTCACGTGCGTACGTTGGACGGAGTATCCAATATGGCAGGAGAGACGGTTTGGAGATGGTAGGAGATGGAGCCAGGTCCCATAGGGCGTGGGGTTACGAGGCTAGACCTGAGGTCAAGACAAGGAAAAGGACAGTCGTGGGTTGGGTTGGCCAGGAGGCGGACTGTCAGCCAGAGGTGGGCATACAGGCTGCTCATGAGAGAGAGCGCTCTCAGGATCAGGCCACACAGGGAAAAGGGAAGGAACCCAGAGTGGGCAGAGGGAGGAGTTGGGCTATGGTGCAGTCACAATGAGGGCCTCAGCCGACCTCCCCACCTGGGAGGTCTAGAGCTGGGATGACCCTTTGGAATAGTCCTGACCCGGTCACCGCGCCATTATACCTTTGTGTCCACTGACCACTGGGGGCAGGCTGCCCCGTGACAGGTCCCGACTCCTACGGCAATGCTCTTTTTTCATCCAAGGATGATTCTCAGCCAGGGAGGGTTGGCAGCCCCAGTAACACTTCCCTCAGCTGAGGAATGAGGGCTTTCCATCACAGCGTCCTTTACAAGGGGTCAAGGGAAGAGAAGAGAAATCATGTTACCAGATGCTCCTCTGCACCGGGCACTGAATTGGACATCGTATGTGACACTTTTCTTCCAGACAGCACCCTGCCATGCCCTTGTCACCAGCCTTATCTTGCAAGGGAGAGACCTGACACTTAGGGAAACTAGCTTGCTCCACATCCCCTGTTGGTAGTAATGGAATCCAGATCGGAATCCACATCAGCCTGACCATATGATTGTAGGAGAAATCTGAGCTCTTCCGGGGGTGGGGGTGGGACAGTGATGGTGGTAGTTAAAAAGTGAGGAAGATCTGGGCATGGTGGCACACACCTGTAATCTTAGCTACCCAGGAGGCTGAGGCAGGCGTATTGTAAGTTCCAGGCCAGCCTGGGCAACTTGATGAGACCCTGTCTCAAATTAAAAAATAATAATAATAAAATAAAAAGGGCTGGAGATGTAGCTCAGTGGTAGAGTGCTTGTGTGAGGCCCTGGGTTCAGCTTCTAGTTCCACAAGAAGGAAGAGATGAAGAAGGAGGAGGAGGAGATAAAGAAGAAGAGGGAGGAGAAGGAAGAGCTGGAGGAGAAAGAGGAGGAGGAGGAGAGAGAGAATAAGGAGGAGGAGGAGGAGAAGGAAGAAGTTAGGAAGGAAGGAAGAAAGGAAAGGAGGGAGGGAGGGAGGACATGACCCAGATGAAGGGCCGGTGGAAAAATGGAGGATGACTTGTACAAAGCTTAAAAAAAAAAATTCAGAAATAACGGAGCTGAATGTGATAATAGAAGAATAAACAAATTGATCGCCAGCAGCAGAGCGAGCCCAGGTGAGGTGAGGCTGCACGGATACTTCTGGCGCATGCTGGCTTTTTAAATTCTTTTTGGCCACTGGCAAACTGAATCCTCTTGCTTATACAGAAGGCCTCCACATCTCAGGAGCTCAGGTGGAGGAAGCTGAAAATGGCAGGCGGTCACTTTCCCAGCCTTCCTGTGGCCCAACGGGTCACCACACGGCTGGCTCCTTGGCTCACACACCTGTCCCCGTGATGCCACAGGTATGTGGGGGGGGGAGGGGCAGCTGTGGTGGTGGTGGCTTTGTCCACAAGGATGTTGGCAATCGTCCAGGGCCTGGGGGTGGCAGTAGGGCCTCAGTGGGTCCTCATTGGCCGTGCAGTTCTGAGCACAGTCTGAACATGGCCCTTAGCAGGGCAGGCCTAAGTGCGTCTCCTCAGCCCTTCTGCCAATTCTGTGAGCTGCCTAATACCCTTTATTCCATTTTATTTATTTACTTTTGCTACTGGGGGTTGAACCCAGGGACATTCTGCCTCCAAGCTACACTCTCAGACCTCCTTTTTATTTTGTTTTGTTACGATCCCACATGTCGCTTTACTTTTTATTTTATTTATTTATTTTTGCAGTACTGGGAATTGAACCCAGGGGTATTCTACACCCAGCTCTATCTTTTATTCTTTATTTTGAAACAGGATCTCACTAAGTTGCAGATGGCCTCACTAAGTAGCTGAGGCGGGCTGTGAACCTGCGATCCTCCCGTCTCAGCCTCCCAAGTACTGAGATTGCAAGTGTGTGCCACCAAGCCTGGCTATTTTATTTATTTATTTATTTATTTATTTATTTATTTATTTATTTATTTATTTATTTATTTATTTATTTTTGCAGTACTGGGGATTGAACTCAGGGGCATTCTACCTTAGAGCTATACCCCCAGCCCTATTTTTTATTCTTTATTTTGAAACAGGGTCTCACTAAGTTGCGGAGTGCCTCACTAGGCAGCTGAGGCTGGCCTCGAACCCAGATCCTCCTGTCTCAGTTATTTTTAATATGATGTTTATATACTTTTATTGGTGCCTTGTAGTCTGGCATCCCAATGTAGGTCCAGGTGATCGTGACGTACATCCCCACAGCACTTGCTGAGCTTCTCCATGCTCTGGAGCCCTTCTTGTATCTGATTACTCCCTAGCTTCCCCATAGGAAAGAAAACACAAGACCCTTCACCTTCTGTGACTGGCTAATCTCACTTAATGTACTCTAGGTCCATCCATTTTCTTGCAAATGGCATAATTCTGTTCTTTAATTTATTTATTTTTTTTAATTTTGAAACAAGGTCTCACTAAGTTGCCGAGGCTGGCCTCAAACCTGTCATCCTCCTGTCTCAACCTCCCAAGTCCTTCATATTCTTAAAAAGCCCACCACCCACCTTAATATCCTTTATAAAACACTGTCTGGAAAAACAGTTTTCCACTTAGAAAACATTGCAAAAATGATACAAAGAATTCCCATATGCCCTTCACCCAGATCCCCCAAACGTGAATATTTTACCATACTTAGAATTCTACCTGAGCCGGGCGTGGTGGCGCACGCTTGTAATCCCAGCATTCGGGAGGCTGAGACCGGAGGATCCGGGTTCACGGCCAGCCTCAGCTACCTAGTGAGGCACTCCACAACTTAGTGAGACTCGGTTTCAAAATAAAGAATAAAAAATAGGGCTGGGGGTGTAGCTCGGAGGTAGAACGCCCCTGAGTTCAATCCCTGGTACCGCAAAAAAAAAAAAAAGAATTCTACCTCTCATCTCTCTACTCATGTGTTCTACTATAGGAATAGCGTTGCAGATAAAATTCATCAGTGGATGCTAAACTCCTGGCTGAAAGTAGAAAGAAAGTATAGACATAGTCTCAAAATATATCCCCTAGTCTATAAAGGCACCTGAGGGCACCACCTTTGCCCAGTGATTGCGTAAGGGAACAAATCAGCACCTGGAGCATCTGGATAGGCTGTCTTGAGCCGGACACTCCACCGCTCCTTGGCATTCCTGCAAAAACACGCCCTGAATTTACTCCTGAGGAAATACCAGCTGAGTTTCCTTCACTGTCTTCACCTAATGCCATGGTGATACTTTTTATTGTTTTATTGGGGGCAGAAATCTACACGTGTATTTTATAACCTGCATGGCCTTCAGCCAAGGTAAGAGGATTGTTGGAGTTTGGGTAATGATGAGGTCCAGCTGGCGAGGAAAGGGCCCAGATGGGGACCGTTGCAGGGACTGGACTGTCACATAGGCAGGGACTTCCCAGGGGTGGCAGGTGGACTGAGAGGGGCAGAGACAGGTGAGGACGGCTGGGGACAGGGGCAATGCAGACATCGAGTCACTTCCGATGCATCTGGGCAACAGTTTTCCATGCTTACATGCATTCCATGACTGTAAAATAATGGGATATTTATTCTTTATTTTTTTCACTTTTGAACTCAGGGGCATGCTATCTCTGAGCTCTATGCCCGCAGCCCTTTTGTTGTTGTTTTGAAACAGGGTCTTGTTAAGGTGCTGAGAGTCTCACTAAGTCCCTGAGGCTGTCCTTGAACCTGCAGTCCTCCTATCTTAGCCTTCTGAGTGCTGGGATTACAGGTGTGTGCCACCACATCCAGATCAGGCTATTTATTCCTTTCCTGTTGGGAAGCAGTCGTGGTTCTGGCTCAAAGGCATAGACAGAGAGCTAGGGGTTTCAGAGCACCCAGCACTGAGCAAGTCTCCCTGTTAGGAAGCAGCGTGCTCCAGTGGCCGAGCGCTCGGGCTCTGAGATCAGTTTCTTCGTCTGTAACGTGGAGATGCAGCCTGGCTCAGAGGCACCATGTGAGTGGGAAGTGGTATGTCACGTGTAAAGTGTTCGGCCCCACAAGTGGCCCACCGTGGACACGGAACCAACATTGGCACGTTGGCTGTGGGCGTGACCAGCAGGGCTCTGAGTTAGGCGACGTGCTTGAGGTCGCCAGGGACACCCATGCTGGCACTTGCGCCCCTAGGTTCTTCTGTGTTGTGAGAACGTGAACGGAATGTGAACGTCCATTTCACCGATGAAGAAGCGAGGGCCGGGAGAGCTTTGCTGTCCCCCAGGCTGGGTCAGAGCTGGGCCGCTCTAACGCTGCCTGTCCTCTTGCTGGGCTCCACTTGAGTTAACCTTGGCGCCCAGGGAGGGGGGCTGGGAGCTCATAACTCAGTAATTGCCATGTGGATTTTATGGGGCCATATAACGGTGTGCTGTGTGAACTTTTATGAGTATTTATTTTACGGTGTCTACTGGAACCATTAACACTTTCATTAGTCAGATTCAAGGGCTGCGAGAGGCTTGGGTCCCCTAGGAAGATTTATTTTGTCTGCAGATTTTTTTTTTTGATACTAGGGATGGAACTCAGGACCCTTCTACCTCTGAGCTACACCTCCAGCCCTATTTATTTATTTATTTTTATTTTGGAACAAGATCCTGCTAAGTTGCCAAGGCTGCCCGTGAACCTGCCATCTTCCTGTCTCAGGTACAGGTGTGCACCAGCACTTCTGCCTTTTGTCTGCAGATTTTAAATAAAAGTTTACAAAAACAGTTCGTGTTTATTCCGAGGTAGAGAAGTGTCCTCGGTGTCTCCCAGAGCCAGGTGAAATCCGGAATCCACAGGCAATTATTTATCCTTTTTTTTTTTTTTGTGGTACTGGGAATGGAACTCAGGGGCATTCTACCTCCGAGCTATACCCCCAGCCCTATTTTTTATTCTTTATTTTGAAACCGAGTCTCACTAAGTTGCGGAGTGCCTCACTAGGTAGCTGAGGCTGGCCGCGAACCCGGATCCTCCGGTCTCAGCCTCCCGAATGTATTTATCCTTTTTGATTCTACACAGGCTGGAAGGAAAGAACTAAGGATTACTAGAACGGGCCATCCACAGCATTTAGTACTTCTTGAAACCTGCTCCTCAGGAAAAGTTGATCTCCAAGTGACCTCCTGGCTTCTCCAATTGCACGTTCATCTTGGATTCCATAATTTCTGGCAGGTGGAAGCTCAGGCATGGGGGGACCCAAAAAGTATAACAATCTAATTTTTTAGTTCCTTTGAAAAAAGTGGCTGTCTTGAATGTTCTTCACATCTCTGGTAAAGGCTCAGAGTTGTTTTATCAGATTTTGGGGGGGAGGGGGAATACTGAGTATCGAACCTGGAGGGATTCCACTTGTGAGCTATATCCCCAGCCTATTTATTTATTTTATTTTGAAACAGAGTCTCACTAAGTTACTGAGGGTCTCGCTAAGTTCCGGAGACTGGTCTTGAACCTGCAATCCTCCTGAACTGGGATTCCAGGCGTGTACCACCACGCCCCGCTCATCAGATTCTTTGTAAAGCCGTGCTGTGAGTGAGCTCAAGTTGTTAAGAGAACAATCGTGCACGAGTGGAGTGGTGATGATTCCTCAGAAGTGTGTGGTTGGGTAAGATGAGGACACGGCTGGTTTGTTTTCCCAGCGCTGACACACATCACGGGGCTTGCCTGGTTCCAACAAGCGTGCTTTTGTACATCTATTGACGACCCAGCGAGGTGCGAGGAAATGTCCTGAGAACTATGAAAAGAGATGCAAAACTGAATCCAACTGTCTGGGGAGCAAATTGTTTGATTGTTCCTTAGTTCTTTGTGGATCTTGCTGTCGTAGATGGAATCTGTGATTCCTCCCTTCAATTCACGGCCCTGCATCGTCCCTCCTGCCCGCCCAGCTCTTTACTTCCTTTATATTTTTTTCCTTTTTATTTCTCTACCACTTTCCTACTCCCTCCTTCCTTCCTGTAAGCAACGGCATTATTGCATTCAATGTCTTATCTTTTTTGTGTGTCTATGTTTTTACAAAATGTTTACTGTTTGGCTGAATGTATCTTAATATACGTAAATGGTATTGTGTTTTATAATCTCATTCTAGTTCTTTCTCCTCTCCCTAAACAATATGTTGTTAAGATTCACTCATGATGCTATATTTAAATCTAATCTGTTGCTTCTAATTGCTATGTAATGCTTCAGCTGATTGTGGGAAGAAGGGTTTGGAGTCAGGCTGGGAGAGGGCAGCTAGGAAGCAGCAGCTTTAATATTCCCAGTGTCAGGTAAGCTGGATCTGGTGTTGGGAATGGAAAAGAAGGAACGTGTGTTAGAGTTGTGTAGAGGTAGATGCTATTGAGTTCATATTGGAGAAAAGGAGAGAGGGAGGGCAAAGAGTTAAAGATGATATTAGAACTTTAAGTCTGAGGAGGGGGGCAGTTGTTTTGAGTGCCAACAATTGAGAGAGGAAGTATAATAGAAGTCGTGGGTCAGAGCCCCGGTGGGGTGGCACATGCCGGCAATTCCAGTACCTGTGAGGTTGAGACAGGAGGATTACCAGGCTCAGCAACTTAGAGAGATCTTCAGCAACTTAGCGACCTGTTTCAAAGTGAAAAACAAAATAGGGCTGGGTGTGAAGCTCAGGATGCCCCTGGGTTTAATCTCCAGTACTATACAGAGAAGGAGAAAGAGAAGGAGGAGGAAGAAGAAGAGGAGGAGGAGGAGGAGGAGGAGGAGGA